>CAUYON010133589.1:0-28580 GCA_963573935.1 Arctocebus calabarensis
TTACTAAATGCAGAATACAAATGTCTTCATACAATAACTAAGAAAATGCCATGAAGGGTATGTTAAACAGTTTGATGAAAACATTTCAGATTGTATATGAAACCAGCACATTGTACCCCTTGATTGCACTAATGTACACAGGTATGATTTAATTTAAAAAAAAAAAGGAAGAAAGAAAGAAACTCTGTCTTCTCTACATCCAGACATCATCAGGCCAGGAGAGGAACCAGGGTTGCCATGAAGTTTTGTTGACTTTAAACAGACTAACAGAGGAGCAATTAATAAAAGGGGACCAGGACATCACGGCTGCATAAATTATTTGTATATAAAGAGTTGTTGGAAACTGCCTGGTCACAATTTCTGCCTCAGGGCTGTGAGACATTCTGGACAAGGTAACTATCTATTGTGTGGACACACACACTCACACACACATGTCCACAGATGTATGCGTGATGGCTGATTTAGTGTGTTGGCTTGCCTGGCCTTTGCGTGCCCACGCGTTCGGCAAAGCGTCATTCTGGGCATCTGTGAGTGGGTTTCTGGATGAGAGTCACATCAGCATTGACAGACTAAGCAAAGCAGGCGCCCCCCAGAGTGCTGGGCCTCGTCCCACCCAGAGGCACCGACTAGAACAAAAAGGTGGAAGACCAGAGATTCCTCTCTCCACCTATCTTTGAGCTGGGACATCTCTTCAGACTCACTGAAATTTGTACCATCCTCTCTCCGGTTCTCGGGCCTTTGGACTCGGGCAGGGATGACACCATTAGCTCTCCCGGGTCTGTAGACCGCTGACTGCTGTAGTACCTCCGCCTCCAAAACTACATGAGCCAATTCCTCCTTATTAATACCTACTGATTGGTAGATACATAGATAATCTCCAAATCCTGTTGGCCGTGCTTCAGGAAGCGTGCAGGTTAAGATAACGCACACACACACATGCGTGTGTGGCCTGTGTCTTTTCTTCTCTCTGAATGTCTGTCTCTATACACAGGGACCAAGAGAGACAGAGACGGGGAGAGAGAAGTCTGCTACAATAATGCCAGGGTTATTGTAAACTGGGTTACAAATCCCCGTCCCGCTGGTCCATTTTTGGTCCATCTTTATAACTTACAAGCCAGATGCTTGGTTTCCAAAGACATATTTAAGAACGTTCTGCAAGTTATTTGTCAGTATTCTCCTTATACCATGTCACATTTGTGGTCTCTGAAGTTGTGCTGTCTTTCTCTGAGGTGCAGGTGAAGCTTTACACGTGCATGAGCCCTCTGCAGACAACACTCGTGTTCTCCCCACAGTTACCGTCTCTCCTATTGGCGTGAAAAATTGGACTTTAAAATTCTCTTGAAAACCAAAGGTCTGAGAGTCATAAACTCACATTCCCACATGATTGCAACCCGCAGGCATCGTGTCCTATAGTCAGAGCAGGGCACAGAAGTTGCCGCAGGCCACACCCTTCCCCAGTGTCTCTCTGCCCCAGCTGGGGCCAGCTGCTGTCCTCACCTTGACTGTTGATGACTGCCTGGCCCCGGGGGCATCTGGCTCCTAGTCGTGCTCTGAGTCAGCCCACATGCAGGCTCTTGGGAAAGGTCTTTCCCCACCATCGTGTCCTCCAGGGTTTCTGCACATTGGGTCTGCCCACCCAGATAGCAAGTTCCTCTTGGCAGGACCGTAAGGGCCACCAGAACAGCGAGAGCTGGCGAGCACCGAGTTGGTAGGATGTGCTAAGCAATTCCATATTTACTGCACTTGATCCCAACAACCACCCAGGGCTAAGAATCTTTAGAACAATTACTCAGCTGGTGAGTGGCTGACCAGTCAGGTCAGCGTCCCACACGGGCAGCCCCTCTGCCATGCTGCACTCTCTGCTGCTCCCCTGCGGCTGTGACCCCAGCACACACAGGACCAAAGATGCCTGCTCCCCGTGCTCCTCAGGACAGGATCCCTGCAGGGAACTCTCCTGCAACGCCACAGCCCGGCCCAAGAAAGCCTCTGTCGACACAGGGGCATCAGGGCTGTTTGTGAGTCTTTTTTAAATTTCTGCATTCTCATGGCGAATATGGAAAGAAGAAAGAGAACAGGTCTGTGAAAACTGAATTCTAGCACAGAACATCTCTTCCAAGAGTCTAAGACAGTGATTCACAACCTTCCTAATGCCGCAGCCCTGTAATACGGTTCCTGTGGGTCGCGACCCACAGATTGAGAACTGCTGGTCTAAGAGAAAGAAAACAAAGGAGAGTGACACGGAAAGTGGAAAGCGGGATAAGGTGACTTCACACAGGCACCAACTCAGTGCTGACTGCCTTCCACGCACCACCCTCCTTCACCTGGACTTTAACACCGAGGATCAGAGAGGGGAATTAACTTACCCCAAAAGCACAGCTGGCAAGAATGCCAAGCCTCTCTGTGCCTGATTCCCTCGAAATCAGCTTTGTAAATATTCCCTTTCCATCAGCCAGCCCAGAAGAGGCCCAGACTGTAAAGGCGAGAAGAAGATAAGATTCAAGTTGGGATATTCAAGCTGGCTGGAAGCCAGTGATGTGCTTGTTCCCTCTTAGAATTTTGTGTGATTGGTAGAGCCTTCTTCTGAATGTAACCTCTCCTCCCTGCTGTGATGGCCTCTTGGCCAAGGGGAAAACACAGGCAAGTGCAAAGTTCTGCCTCAGGTGGTCTTTTCATCAAGAGCTTGTGTCCGCAAGTGGGGAGACTTTGAGGGTAACCCCCCCAACCAGGACCACATCTCTGTTGTCTCTTTAAGCATCTGTGCTTCCAGCTGCCTATCCTTCCACCCACTGGTCCATCCTTTCAGCCATGTGTTCATCCACCTATAAGTCCATTATCCACTATCCACCCACCCTTCTCCCACCATCCATGTATCTACCTATCCATCACCCAACCACTTGTCCACCCTCCCATCCACTCATTCATTCAGCCATCTACCTATCTATCCATGTATCTACCTATCCATCACCCATCCACCTGTCCACCCACTCACCCACTCATCCATCCACTCATTCAGCCATCTACCTATCTATCCATGTATCTACCTATCCATCATCCATCCACCCACTCACCCTTCCATCCACTCATTCATTCAGCCAACTACCCATCTATCCATGTATCTACCTATCCATCATCCATCTACCTGTCCACCCATCCATCCACCCATCCATCCACTCATTCATTCAGCCATCTACCTATCTATCCATGTATCTACCTATCCATCACCCATCCACCCATTCACTCATTCATTCAGCCATCTACCTATCTATCCATGTATCTACCTATCCATCATCCATCCACCTGTCCACCCACCCACCCACTCATCCATCCACTCATTCATTCAGCCATCTATCTATCTATCCATGTATCTACCTATCCATGATCCATCTACCTGTCCACCCATCTGCCCACCCTTTCAGCCATCCACTCACACAGACATCCATCTACACAGTCATCCATACATATACCTTTCTTCCATCCGTCCATCCATTCATCCACCCATCCTTGGTTAGCCTTCTGTGAGTTCATACATCTACCTATCTATCCATCCTCCCACCCATCCATCCATACATCTACTTACCCATCATCCAGTCAGCACTCTCTGAGGCCCTCCCCTGTGTAAGGTCCTGGGACAGAGAACTAGCTGGACATTTCACAAGGTTATAGCTTGGCCCATATGACAGATGTTCAACTATTAAGAATCTAAATGACAATCAAATGACAGTTTCAGTGAGTACCGCTACCTCATTTGCCAAGGACTCCAGGGAGTTCTTGGTTTCCTCATCTGCAAAATGGGGATTACAGTGCCTGGTTCATTGGGTGGTTACGAGGAAGGAATCAGCCCACAGAGCCTCTACTGGGCCTCACTGAATCCAAGCTGCCATTAAAGTCTGCTGTCCACAGATCCGACCCACACTCTTCTAAACAGTCCAAAGTTTCAGGAACCAGTTTATAACCACTGGCCCAGCCAAACAACTAAAAAGAGCAAAGAAAATAAATAAATAAATAAATAAAAGAGCAAAGAAATGAGCAAAGACATTTCCAAGTAGTGCCTTCCGGGGACACATCTGATTGAAAGAGAAAGTGGTGCAAACACAGACAAGTAATTTTTCACTATCAGCTTCATCAAGAAGGAGGGACAGCGGATAAGACCCAGTGTCAACAGACATGAGAGGCCACAGCAGCTTCTCAGCTCCTTGCAGGAACATAAATTGAGAAAAAAAGTCCCTTAGAAGGATCTCGTGAACACTCCGAACAAACACAAAAACATGAAGTACCTCATAATCAGGACATGCCTGCTGGGCAGCTGACCCTGGTCCTAACTGTGATCCAACCGGACAGGCCACTGCACACACAGCACCCCACAGCCAGCCATTAATCAGATGACATACAGCTCTGTGCATTCACTTGTCCTGGAGGGACACAGGGGTCACGCCCCATGTGGACATTGTGAGTCCCTTATTCTCCAGCATACAAATATTTGAAAGTGATACCAATGTACTGTTTAAAATCATTTGTAAATATATCTTGGGATTCAAGATCTTAACTTTTTCCTTCACTCTTTTCTACATTTAGCAAATATTTTACATGAGAAAGTTTAATTTTTATATTTAGAGATGTTTTTAACAAGCAAAAATGTAACAAAAAGCAAGCAGCAGCCTCTTTCCCTTATTTCAGTCAAAGCCAGCCTCCAGAGAGGATTGCAGAATGCTGACCCCACACCACACTGACCGTCCTGTACTCAGGGCAGGTGCCTGTGTCACCGTATTGCCTAATGTGGCAGCCACTAGCCACAGGTGCCTATTTAAATTTAAATTAATTACAGGAGACAAGAATTCCTTTCCAAGACAGCATGAGCCACACTGCAAGGGTTCAACAGCCAACTGTGGCCAGTGGCTACAATATTGGGCACAGATCTGGAACATGTCAGTTGTTACAAAGGGCTCTTCCCTCATCTAGAAGGAGCCGTCTGAGGTGAGACCAAAGAAGGGGAGAACCTGTGAGCACATCTCAAGAGCAGGGGTAGCAGTTGTTTCTGACAAAGGGTCAGAGAGTAAATAGTTTCAACTTGGCAAGTCAGAGACACGCTCACTCTGAACAGGCGAGACAAACGTCCAACAGGTGGACCTCCGGGCGACAGTCTGAGGCCCGGGCTCTAGTGACTGTTCTCTTACTGTCACCCTGCACAGTCAACACCTCCACCCTCGCCTCTGCGCTGGGTACCATGCTAAATGCTGCATGTTTCCATCTAATTCTCACTGTGACCCAGCCAGGTCGAGTGACCCTGATTTACACAGCAGGAAACTCAGCTGGGGAAGTGAAGTAAGCAACCCAGGTGGGAGGGCTGGGATTTGTGTTCAGGTCAGCACGACACCACGGGCTGCACTGTGGCCACTGCATGAAATCCCCTGTGAGCACAACATGAGATGTCACCATCACCTCTGGCCACTAGCACTGATGTAAGGCCTTGCATTTCACACCCTTCCATGAAGCCTGAGTCCCTTGCGTATATTTCCCAGGCCGTAACGTGAAGACCAAGAGCTGTGAGCTGAATAATGATTTAAACCTAGCAAAGAAATCATTTAACAACAAGGCATTTTCCAATAATGTTATGCAGTCGAAGAGTTTGGGAGAAAATATTCTTTGGAAAATTCAAAATGGAATTAGCAACTGATTAGTTAATCTGTTACAAAGTCTTTGGTTTTGTAAGAACCTCCTAAATTATTAATCATGTTATCCATTAACTCAGCATTATTACACAACTCAAAGAGCCAAGTCTGGAGCCACAGGAGGTGATCAATTGTGGGCACGGGTGACTCATTATTAAAATTAAATACATCATTAGTGGCTCCTGAGAGTGTCTTCCTCTGTGACTTACGGAGCCACAACACACAAACCACGGCTTATATAAGAGTGTCCAAGGAACTCATCTTCTATTTTCAAAAGCTCACTTTTGTAAGAAAAGCTTAACCCCAAGCACTCGCTGTCACCAGGAGTCACACAGGTCCCTCCAGCAGCAGACGCCACAGGCACACATTCCCTCTCATGTCCTCCCCACCTCCTGCATGGCTCAGTGAAGCCCCACGTTGGAAAATCTCTGGGAACTGGCAGTTGGGTGAGTACTGCAAGGACCAGCAGGGAAGACGGGTCCTCTGGGATGTCCCTAGAACCAGGTTTGCCCTTGAAAGCAGGAGTTGAGGGCAATGTGGGGGAGTTAGGCGGGTGTTCAGGTCCAGCCCTGGCACTTTGATTAGCCTTATGGTCTGGGCAAGGCCCTTCCCTTCCTCTGCACCCCTGTAATAATCAGAAGGTGATAAGACCCTACTTCCAAGCAGCTCGGGCATAAAGGAAACAAATTTATCCCCATTTCACACCAGCTTCACACATGCTGAATCTGGGGGCCAAACATTAGCTCTGCAAAATCAAACTTCATTACCTGTTTGCTCAGCTTTCCTTCAGGCTGAAGCCGTCCCCCACAGGCCCCATCGTGCTGGGGAAACGGCCACCACCCTAGTTCACATCCTACCACCTCTGACCCCTCAGTGGGCAGAAACATCTCTCTCCAAAAGCTCCCATTGAAGTCCTGGGACAGATGCTCGCTGGCCACTCACTCATCCAAGAACCAGTCACCATGAGCAGAGGGGGAGGGTGGAGCGAGCTGTCACTCTGCACCAAGCAGACAGGAGTAGGTGTGTTTCCTGACAACCACAGTCTGGGGCTGCGTAAGGAAGAGCAGCGGCCCCTAGGACCCCCTCAGCACTGGCACTCGGCCCCAACATGCAACAAGGTGTGAGAGCTTCAGACGCTGGGCCAGGGTCAGCATCACCTGGCTCATTGTGGTCCTTCAGGGTGCACGTTGCCCATTGGAAGAGAGGCGGCCAGTCCAGGGCCTAGATAAGGTGGCGTCCATGCCCTCTGTACCCAGGATGCAGCAGCGGAAGAGCAGTGTGGCAGTGACCACTCCAGAGCAGTCCTGGACACTGCCCTCCTGGGAAATCACAGGGGCAGGCACTCCATGCTACACCGCAGAGTCCTGGGGAAGGACAGGGGCAGGAGCTCCATGCTACACTGCAGAGTCCTGGGAGAGGACATGGGCAGGAGCTCCATGCTACACCGCAGAGTCCTGGGCAAGGACAGGGGCAGGAGCTCCATGCTACACCGCAGAGTCCTGGGAGAGGACATGGGCAGGAGCTCCATGCTACACCGCAGAGTCCTGGGAGAGGACAGGGACAGGAGCTCCATGCTACACCGCAGAGTCCTGGGGAATCACAGGGGCAGGAGCTCCATGCTACACAGCAGAATCCTGGGAGAGGACAGGGACAGGAGCTCCATGCTACACCGCAGACTCCTGGGGAAGGACAGGGGCAGGAGCTCCATGCTACACCGCAGACTCCTGGGGAAGGACAGGGACAGGAGCTCCATGCTACACGGCAGAGTCCTGGGAGAGGACAGGGGCAGGAGCTCCATGCTACACCGCAGAGTCCTGGGGAAGGACAGGGGCAGGAGCTCCATGCTACACTGCAGAGTCCTGGGAGAGGACAGGGGCAGGAGCTCCATGCTACACTGCAGAGTCCTGGGAGAGGACATGGGCAGGAGCTCCATGCTACACCGCAGAGTCCTGGGAGAGGACAGGGGCAGGAGCTCCATGCTACACCGCAGAGTCCTGAGGAAGGACAGGGGCAGGAGCTCCATGCTACACGGCAGAGTCCTGGGGAAGGACAGGGGCAGGAGCTCCATGCTACACCACAGAGTCCTAGGAGAGGACAGGGGCAGAAGCTCCATGCTACACCGCAGAGTCCTGGGGAAGGACAGGGGCAGGAGCTCCATGCTACACAGCAGAGTCCTGGGAGAGGACAGGGGCAGGAGCTCCATGCTACACAGCAGAGCCCTGGGAGAGGACAGGGGCAGGAGCTCCATGCTACACCACAGAGTCCTGGGGAAGGACAGGGACAGGAGCTCCATGCTACACCGCAGAGTCCTGGGGAAGGACAGGGGCAGGAGCTCCATGCTACACTACAGAGTCCTGGGCAAGGACAGGGGCAGGAGCTCCATGCTACACTGCAGAGTCCTGGGAGAGGACAGGGGCAGGAGCTCCATGCTACACCGCAGAGTCCTGGGGAAGGACAGGGACAGGAGCTCCATGCTACACTGCAGAGTCCTGGGGAATCACAGGGGCAGGGGCTCCATGCTACACTGCTCAGGGGTTCTGGAACCTCCTAAGCAGCTTTGAGGACCACAGAATTCCCGTTCAGACAGCCCCACCCCCACATCGGCCTGTTCACTGGCCAGCAGTGGTGACATTCCCCAAGTCTCTTGATAAACAAGGATGGCACAGCGAGGCGTTCCCAAGGCTGGCTCTGCACACTTGGAAAGCCCATCCTCTGCTGAGGTGTGTGGGCTTTCTGATACTTTGAGTCTGAAATTCTGTCGCTTTCAGGACACAATAATGATAGTAGTGGGACACTTTTTCTTCCACACTGCTGTCTTTTTGATTTTAAACAACTATATTTGACCAAAACTTAAAAATTAGTGACATGTGCCCGCCCTGCTCTCCTTGTCGGGCTACGGGCAACAAGAAGGGCAGGACAAAGCCCTGGCCATCCCTCTGCTCCTGCCAGAGCTCGGGCCACTGCCTGCAGAGACAGAGCAGGGTCTGGACCCCAGCGGGGACAGGGGTGGAGGCCAGAGCGTGAGGCCAGAGCCTGAGGAGGTGGCCATGGCCCCTGGAGCTCTGTAGAAAACATGAGCAAGGTGGAACAGGGTAGGCCCCTGCACATCACGGTGCCGCCATCCCTCACGCATCACCAGCACAGTTAGGGAGCAGCAAGGTCCAGTCCCTCTATTGAAAAGTAAAGTCTCACCTGATCATGACAAATCTGTTCCTGTGATAGAATTTCATGCTACTGTCCACCACACAATGACAACAATGCACATGAACGTGTGGAGATCCACTGAGGCCTTGGCTTTAGTTAACAATATGGCATCAATGTCCACTTCTGAGTGTTGGTCAGTGTCCCGTGAAACGGTAGACACTGTTACTGAGGGACATTTCAGGAATGCTGTACTATTTTTGCAACTTGTAAGTGAGTGTAAAATTATCTCAAAATTAAAAGTTTAGAAAATGTAAAAAATTGTAAAAAGCAAAACACCACCTCCATCACCCCTTCTTGCCTTAGGGGTCCCCCCATCCTCAGCCCAGTTGGATTAATGTGCTGCCCCCTTTCTGGAAAATCCAGCCTGCTTTTCGCCCATTTGAATACAAGTTGTAGGGAATCTTCCAGAACATATTCACCCACCGGCAGGTCTTCAGGCCTCCCAGGAGCTGGGAGAAAACGAGCCCATCCTCTCACCCACTTCGTGTTTCTTTGTGTTTTTGTTAATTTTGTCACACAGAACCCAGGGAGAGAACAGGACTGGCCTTTCTCCCGGGAGTCGGAGGCGGGCCCTGCACGTGTCTCTGCTCACCGCCAAGGGCTCCATTCACACTCGGCCTCAGGACCCGCCTGCTCTCTGAGAAATGCCAATTTTGGTTTCCAGCCATTGCTTGTTCCCGCAGCGTCCCTGGCCTGCCTCAATGGCCAGCCTTGTCTTCGAGGAGTACAAAGCTGCCTTTGCCTGTGGAGCCCAGCAAAGGGGAGCTGCGGCCGAGGTGGGGGAGTCCCCACTACTGCGGCTGGCTCAGTCTCTCCCGCACAATAGCGCCCCTGCCGGGGCCTGCACAGCTGGAGGACCCCTGAGCACTGTTGCCCTGGCAAGTAAGGAATATAAATAAACCAGGAGGGGGAAATGGGAGGGGAACACAGTCCCTGGATGACAGTGCCCTGAAGTGTTCATTTGAGTTTGAAGCTTCTAAGTTGAAACCTGAAGACCTACGTGACTTCCGTGTCACTCGGGGCATTCAAGGAGGGACACCACACAATGACAATAATGACTCTGATCGGGCAGGGATGCTAGGGAAGGGAGGAAGGAAATTTTCCACTAAAAACTTAGTGAGCACCATGCTGGAGCCACTGGTGACAGTTTTAGGGATGCTACAGGCTAGCTGTGGTGGGAAGTATTTACACCATGGAGATCGGCAAATGTACAGGTAGGCTGCCCTCTATTACCTAAGGTTTTCCAGAAGGTCCTGCAGCCTCACCTACTACCATATGGGACCTTCTCCCGTATGGTAGAAGGTCAGCCAGGACATGAGGGGAGTCAGGCCTGAGGGACTGTCCCAGGCTGACGGAATGGAAGTAAATGTCCCAGCAGCTCATCCTTCAGGTGGGTGATGCTTTTGCAGAATGAAGGCCCTGCTGCCCCTGCAGTGGCCTCGAATATGTACTTGTGTGCGTGTGTGTCTGTGTGTGCCTTCTTCCCATCCTGCCCTCCCTAGCCCGCACTGTCTCCTCCCGAGAGCATCCGCCAAACAAACCAGCCACACCTAAGCAGTTCTGCCTCAGGAGAAATCTATCAGGATGGGCACAGCCAGATGTGGGCCCATCTTGAAGGTAGAGCCCCAGGTTTGCTGAGGGATCAGACGTCTGGCATGAGAGGGAGGAGTCCAGGGAGACCCAGAGAGCTTTGGTCTGAGCAGCTGGAGGAATGAAGTGACCCTGGGTGGGAGCCGTGGGGATGAGCAGGTTGGAGTCTGGGCAAGTCAGTGCCCTGCTGAGCCTGGCCAGGTCCTACTAGGTCCTGACATGGAAATGGAATACAGAGCAGGGAAAGTGGGGGTAGGTGTAGGAACTGGGATTGGAGAATGCAGATTGGGCCAGGGTCCCCACCTGCTGTGTGACTCCACTGTGCCCTCCTGTTTAAGAAACCCCATCTATCTTTGTCAATGTTTATATTGCCTATCACCTGTCAATCTGTCATTTCTTTATCAAGGCATCTAACATCTGTGTGTATCTGTAATCTTTCTATCACTATCTAGCAATCCATATGTCACCTGTCTGTCCGTCATCGATCTAATAATCTATCTGTCCGTCTATCTGTGCTGTGCTCATGACCTGCCAAGCTCAAGCTGGAGCCCCAGCTGGAGACCGAGTCACAGGTAGCCCAGGCAGGTGTGAGGCGGGCACTGTAGCCAGACCAATCCTCAACAGAGGGCAGCTCTGAAACAAAGTTAGAACTTGCCCTTGGGCCTCAGCAGTCTCCCCCCACAACCCCAGTCAGGACCTTAAACGTGGCTGCCTCCCAGTGCCCCAGGGCCTTTGCACATTTTATCTCCATTGCTTGGAATGCTCTTCTCCCAGGTTGTCACCTGACTAACTCCTAACTCTACCTGGTCTCGGCACAGATGCCCTCTCTGACCACCAACTTAGGTAGCAGACTCTGCTCCCTTCCCCTTCCTTCCTCTAACCTGGTCACTGTTTAGGACACCTGTACCTGCCCAGAGTCATGTCACACATCTGTGTTTACCCTCCCTCCCTGTCCCACTAGACTACTCACTCCATAAAGCCTGAGCCATCACAGTCATCACCATTTACCACCATGGTCATATTGTGTGCTCCAAAAACAGCGACAGGCTGGACATCCAGCAAACACCTGCAGAATGGCCGGTGATCATGAACTCCAGAGGGAAATCTCAGGTCAATTCTCTTTGTCAACTTCCCACAGTGAATGGCAACGTGTGCTCCTGGCTTCTACCTCCTGGGCCCAGTGCTTTCTAAGGCCTGGCCCAGCCCTGGTGCCCCAAGGTGGGCTGGGTTCTCCCCAGAAAGCACTAAGATGTCCTGCAGGATAGAGACCTGAACGTCCATCACCACAATGATGAGGTGTGAGCCTGCAGGTATAAGGGGTGCGCCCTTCAAATTCAGCGCAGACCCAAAACCAGCAGAATCACACAGAGAAACCTCAATTAAACATCAGCCGCTGCCCAGCAGCTCCCACAGAGGACTGCTACTGTCTGCAACCCTGCCAGACGGGTTGGTGCCCTCACAGGGAGTCTGCAGGCATCCAGGCAGGGGCCGTGCCCATCTGATATTGGGTGAGCAGTGGGAGTGGAGCGAGTTCAGAACTGAAGGATCAGCCACAGGCGGCCTGGGAGACGCTGGGATGCAGCTCCCTCACAGCTATGAAATCCTACAAATGACTTCTTTGAATTTTAACATCAGCTTTGGGCGAGGGCCACGAATAGATTTCTAAATATATTCCAGAGCAGAATTAAGTGGGATCTTCCCATCTCTCAAGCGACACACAGGCAACACGTCAGACGGCAGAGCACACGAGCTGAGCCACTGCTGGTGAGTGACACAGGCACCGTGATGGTGCCTCCGCCAGGCCACCCCAGCTCCCTCCAGGCCACCTGAGTTCCCATGAGGTCACCCCAGCTCTCCCCGGGGCACCCCAGCTCCTACGGAGCTCTCCCACAGCGAGTTGAGAGGGGATCCCGCTTCCGGAATACGCAGCCCTCAGTGGGGGCCTGGGAGTCCGGAGAGAGGGCAGGGTAGACCCCAGCTCTAGGCAGAATTTACAAAGAAAACAAATGAGACCCTGTCCTGCAACCCAGGCCAACTCCTGGGGAGTTTAAAAAGAGGTCACAATCACAGGCCTCTTTATAGAATCCCTCCAGGGGTTCCTCAAAACTGCTGGGTTCCTCCAGAGAAAGCAAAGTTATTTGAAACACCACAGGGAGCCCTGAATGGGAGGGGGACACGAGGGAGAAACTAGAATGAAGTGTGGACTTCAATGACTACAAAGCTTCAGTAGAGGCTCATTAGGGTGACAGGTGCCCACAATAACAGCAGATGTCAGTGCGTGGCACACACAGGTACGTGGGGAAGCTCTATACCACCTGCAGAACTAAAACTATTCTAAAATTAAAAGCTACTGTCTTCTTCCCCCCAGGCTGAGTGAGAGGTTCCCACAAGTCAGCTCCAGCACCTGGAATGTGTTTCTATCTTGGGTGGGGCCCAGGGAGGGAGCTGAGGTGCCACAGGGCAGAGCAGGCAGCTTTAGGGACCTGCCAGCACACCAGCCACTGGGGGTGTTCCCTGCAGACTAGACAGAGCGGTCTGGGAGGGAGAACAGGCTGAAGATACTCCAGCGCCCAGAGCAGGGGTCCTCTAACTGAGGCAGTCCTCAGACAGCCTCTTACCTGTTCCTGGGCTTCACGGGGAGGTGCCTAGTCCTGGGCCCGCCCCATTGAGCTGGTGAGCCCTCCCAGGGAGCCCCATGCATGCTGACACTTGAGACTCCTGCCTCTGCCACACAGGGTCACCCATGAAGGCAGAGGGGCCGACAGGCAGCACTGGGTGAAACGGGCCACCAGTGGGCTGGGCACTATGTCACTATGTATAGGATTGACACACACAGTCCTTAGCCTGCAAGACACCCTGTGCATGGAGATATCCAAACACCCGTGCGACCACCCAGAATCAGCTCTAACCACTCCCCAACCCCCAACACTGCTCTGGCCACTCCCCTCTCACATCCCCTCCCTTCCCCTGGTGGGGGGAGAAACAGCAGGAGCAACCACAGGGCAGGGGCCCCCTGTGGTCAGGGGAGGGACATGAGGACTGAACCCCTGGCATCTGGGCACTGATGCCCCTATCCTGGACTGGATAGAAAAGTCACAGCACTGGCCTTGAAAGGCATGTTGAGGGGACACAGTGGGAGACAAAACACGGGACACGTGGCATTTTTATGTTTCAGCGAATTTGTTCACAGGTCCTGGTTGGCACCTGTATCAGTTACCTGTGGCTACAGGACACACTGCCCTAAAACAGTGATCGTGCTGTTCACAGGCTGTGGGCAGGAAACCTGGGCAGGGCTCCAATGGCCCATGGGGGAGAGCGGAGCTCCCTCCCTCCGGCCCCTGCACTGGGTGGCTCAGTGCTCCCTAGCAGGCGGCAAGGCCACTGTGCGTGGCTGCAGAGCTCATTCGTTCTCAGCCCAGAAGCCACCCTGTGTCACCTTTGCTACATTTTATTGGCCGAAGCAAATCACAAGGTGATGTGGTGGGCAGGAGACAGCCTCCATCCTCTAACGGAAGCAGGGGCTGAAAGAGCAGGCAGGTCCCTAAAGCTGCCGGCTCTGCCCTGTGGTCTCGGGCACCTCAGCTCTGTCCCCGGGCCCCACCCAAGAGAGAAACACATTCTAGAGGGGATGGCAGCAGCCACCTTTGGAAACGACTGGTCCAGAGTCAGAGTCATTGTCCCCTTCTTACAGGTGGAGGAGGGCAGGTAGGACCTCTGAGTCACGCAGTCAGGACCTGAAGCCGCTTAGTCTAACACAGAGCCCTGGTTCTGGCCCGCCCCTCCTGGAGTCCAGGCTTTGCCCCTTACACCAACTCCCATGCGGACTCGTTGGGGCTCGGTCTCCTCCCCGTGGTAGCCAGCTCCCTGCCTGCACAATGGGTGGATGGACAGACAGACGGACAGATGTACAGCTGCATGAGCAGGGTCTACGACATGGAACTGGACAAGGAAGAGGCTAGGAGACTGGACGCTTGCCACAGTCCTGCAAGTCTAACCAGGACGGGAAGCATGGGGCGCCCCGTGTGCAGCCAGTGGTGCCTGCTTCTGCCCGAGCACCGCCCTTCTGGGTCTCTTAAGACTGAAGTCCTCCCCTTCCCCTTCCCCCAAACTTGGCTCTCTCTCCCCTGTCCAGGGCACACACTACACACCTGGGGGTCCCCCTCGACCCCACACTCTTCCCACACAGCCCACTCCCTCCACCTGCTGATCCATCTCCTCTCCCACTGGTCACTGTCACAGGCCACCAGCCCCGGGTCCAGGGGGCACCTTCTGCCCTACAGACGTCAGCAGCTCCCACTTCCTCAGGACAAAGACCCTCTTTCTGCCCCTCCCTGCGCCGCAGATGCACAGGGAAGTTCTGAAAGTGTGTTCAAGAACCCTGGAGGAGGCTGTCTGTGGGACAGAGGCAGGAGCAGAAGCTGAGACCTGGTTCTCACCAACGGTGAAGATAGTCGGGTTCACTGGTCACACTCATGCCACAGGGATTCCGTCAACCAACCCTCACAACAGCCACACAGCGCAGAACTATTATCATTCCCATTTCATAGATGAGGAAGCCAAGGCCTGCGGCAGAGAGACAGACCCAAGCCCAGGCCTGGCTTGTGCTCAGCCGGCTTCCCTGCCACACGCCAGCCTCCTGCCACCAGCGAATTCTCAACACACGCACATTCTACTCCCCCAGCTTGAAAGAGCCTGTTATTAAAAAAAAAAAAAAAAAGAAGGCAACAAAAAAATGATGCCCCCTGTGCCCCACAAAAATCATTGCTATTCCCTCCCCTACCTACCCATATTTCAAGGGGTGGAGAGTATTGTGAAGACTACACGTAATACCATAATCATGGCTCTCAGTGTTTGCTGAAGATTTTTTTGTTTTTGGTCAAAGCTGCTATAAAATTAGAATTCCCGTGGAAGGCCTTCTCAAAACACCAACCAAGAGATTACATATCAGCCCCAGGGTTCTCCTCCAGCGGGACACGCGTGGATGGTCGAGGTGGCAGTTGATGGCGTACCCAGGGATTTGGGTCTCCTGTCAGGTGCCACGAACAATCAACCCAGGCCAGAGACGCTGCTTGGTTGGAGGGCCAATGTCCTGCTCAGCTGGAAGCTGCTCCGACCCCTGCTTCCCTGTCCGTGAGGTGAAACGGCTGGCTGTGCCTCCCTAGCAGACGGCAGCCAGACCAGGGTGACCCTGTCCTGAGACTCCCTGCCCGGCACGGAGCAGCGACAGTGGCTATGCTAGGGGTGGTGCCTCCTCCTCCGCTGACACGCGGGGAGCTCTTCGTGCAGGTGATGACAGTGGCGTTACTATAATGTTTGGGTCCTGCAAAGGTCACAAGGTTCATGTGGGCCTCACATCCACCTGGAGGCAGAAACCAAACCCAGTTTATAGATGGGGAAACTGAGGCTGAGGATGAGGGGACTGGCCAAGGCCAGCCAGGTGCCCTCCCGAGACTCAGGCCTGACCATGGGCTCTGAGCAGCTGGGCACAATGCTCCCTCTCTCTGCGGGAGGTCGAGACACAGCCCGAGTCTGTGTCCCTTTAGAAAAGATAAGAAGTTACATCAACACACACACACACAGGCACACACACATGACTCATTCTTCCAATGACTTTTGACGAAAATAAGCAGAGAAAGCTGTAATGAAGGTTATCGTCGAAAAGACAGATGGCAAAGCCAACCTTAAAAGATCAGCTTGTGAGTCTCAGAGGCTGAGCCTTCCTTCTCTCCGAGACTCTGAGACGCCTCTTCTTTTTAGGAAGAAGGGAGGGGGAAAGAGAGGTGGAGGGGAGGAAGGGGAAGGCGGGGACGAAAGACAAACTAGCTCCACTTGACTCTGGCAAAGCGCACTCTCACTAACACTAACGATGGAGGCAGCTCACGGTGCCCCCCAGACCTCTCCAGGGGCCAGCATCCTAGGCTCAGCCTCACCCCTGCACACCAGGACAGCGAGGCGGGTGGAAAGGTTGCACCACCACTACCAGCCAGAGCCTACCTGGGCAAGGCCACTGTGGGAGAGGCTTCTGGGCCTCCCAGGAGGCCAGGAAAGACAGGAAGGCTGTCTCATCGCAGGCTGGAGGGATGCCTCAACTCGAGAAGAGAAGGAGGAACATGTGCCAAAAGCACGTTCCCAGACCTAACGCTGTGGATGGCCCCAAGAGGCACACAGGTGACGGCCTGTCCAGGACTGGCCCCACCTAGGCCCGGGCACTGGGCCAAGTTCCTCCCATCTGGCTGAGCCCCGCCTCCACCCCATGCCCCCTGGAAAACCCAGGCACACCAAGGTCTCATGTGTGCTCCCAGGTCTCTCTCCTACAGACTCCAGCAGGGATGGGGAAGCAGGCACGGAAGGCACCCTGGGAGACACTCCAGGCTCTCACCAGAGCCGAGGCCCCGTCAGCCGGGAACTACCCTGTGGTGCCAGAAATCATGGCAGTGCTCAGAAATGACAGGGACGTGTCCAGCAGCACAGGAGCCAAAGCAAAGGAGCTCCTGATGGCCACGTCTGGGACAGCCTGAGAACAAGACGCTGATGGCGTGAGCCCTAAACCAGAGGGGGAGGATACGCGGGGTCCACACTGATGGCAGGAGACAGATGGCACAGATAGGGGAGTGGGGAGCATCTCCTTGCAGTGGGACCCACTAGTAAAAGCAGGAGGGAACCTCCACTCGCACGCCAGGTAAGACCAAGACTCTAAGCGCACACAGGGGAGCAGGGGGAGGCAGAAGTTTGCAGCCACGAGATCGCATCCTGCACACACTGGCTAAGGAGGAAGAGCGCACGGCCAGGGCAGCAGTCAGAGTCTCACCACAGGGACAGTCTCCAGGAGAGCTTGGGGTGCCTGATTAGGCAGACCCACAGTGCTGCTCATGCTTTTAGTCACCTGCGCCATCTAACATAACCAGTCATGGGGAAAATCACTCACAGCTGCTAAAAAATCCCAGACTTGGGCAGGGGGTCATACAGGGCAGGGGGCGTGATGGTCTTTACGTCATAATCCTCCCTCACCCCCACAGCAGGAGGGGAGGGCAGGTGCTCGGGAAGCATCAGCTGCCACTGCCTGGCGCCTTCACTCCAGGACAAGAAGCTTTGTCCGCAGGATCCACACCCACTCCCATCGTCCAACCACCGCTTGCATTTAAAGAAGAAAACGGAGTCCACCCTCAGGCACCCCTGCATTCTTTCCAAATGTCACAGACGGCTTCAGACTTTCTCCACGCAGCTCCAGGTTCTCAGCTCCTGCTCTGGATGAGACGGCCCCATCTCCCACAACCTGCAAGGCCCCTGCAAGCCGGGATGCCCAGACGCCACTTGAGCGGCCCCGCAGCACACGCTCATTGCTGGTTCCAGAACACCGTTCCTGCCCTTCCACGCTGTCGAGATCACACCCCTTCCCTGATCCTCTCTTCTGGGTGAACCCGGCAAACCCTCAGCCCAGGCCACAGCATCCATCCCTGCCAACTCCTCTCTCCTGGTCTCTGACTCTCTCTGCTGTTTCTTTGGAACCCTGTCACCAGCCTGGGGTGGAGAGGACAGCCAGGTTGATGATTCAGAAATGTTCCCAATCCTACTATCTAGTCTGTCTCCCTCACACACAGGTGCACACACATACACACACCACTTAGGGCAGCGGTTCCCAACCTGTGGGCCACGGCATTAGGAAGGTTGAGAACCACTGACTCAGGCCTTCCCTTGGTGCAGACAGGCCCTTCCCTGTCCCCACCCTGCTTGGCCCAAGCACCTGCCAGTCTCTGTGCCAAGTACACCTCTCCCTTCCCTCCTGGGCTGGCTGACTCCAACCCAAATTTTGGCCCTAACTCTCGTGGCCTCCCCTGGGCCTGTGCCCCACCTCCCAGGCCCATCATCCACCCCCTACAAGTGCTCAGGGCTCCAGGGCACAGCTGGCAGGGGCACACGCCCGCAGGCTGATGTGAACCTGTCACCACCAGCCTACCTGCTCCACAGGGATGGGGCAATGGGTTTGCCCCTGTGCTGCCCCTTCCCAGCATTGTGCCCAGTATGAAAGCAGGAAGGGAGGGAGGAGGAAGAAGGAGGAGGCAAGGAGGGACAGAGGGAGGGGCGACTCCTGCCATGAGCCCCATGGCATGACCACCCTCCTTCTGTCTGCCTCTTGTGTCCATCCAAGTTGGACTTTTGGAGAAGCCACCTAATTCCCCTGGTGCACCCAGGGGAATTGAGTGGCTTAATTTCACTGTCACCCCCAAGAACATCAGCTGAGCCCCTGGGTGCCAAAGGGAACAATCTCCACATCCCCCTGACCAAAGATTCACCAGCACCTCAATCTCAGGGTCAGAAAAAGAAGGTAGAAAAAAATAAGAACGAAATGATTGGACCCTCTATTTCCTATCAGAGAACAGCTGCCCCATGCTAATATCCTCTCAAAATAAATTATTAGTTAATTTTTTAAGACCACATGGAAACCAATCATTAACAAATTTGTAGGCTTCTTTTTAACACTGCCTATCACTGACGAGTTGCATGGAGCTCCTGCCCACTCCACCTGCTCATCCGCCCCAGAATTTCCAACAGGGTAAGACCATTTAGCTTGAAGTCATTAGCCGTTGTTGTTGGTTTTATTTGCCCTCCCCTTTAGGGTATAAGAAAGGGCTGCTTGTTGTCACCACCATTTACTCAAGATTCCAGCAATGTTTGCTGAGGACCTGCCAGAACCTCAGCTCTGTCCTAGGGCTGAGAACAGAACTGTGAGCAGCACAAATCCCTAAAGAAAAGGACCAAATATATTCTCCAGAAAGTGAGAAAGAGTTGGTAAAATATTAGAGGAAAATAATCGTGATAAAATATCAATGCTGTTTGAAATAACAGTCTTCAGGAAATAAGTCATGTGAGAATCCCAGGGAGATGAGGAGGATGGACCCACGTGCAACCAGGAGTGTGAGGCCCAGGTTTACACTCTTTATCTGTTCCAGGTTGTATGTTATTCAAGACACCCATCACTCACACTTCCCACTTTAAAAAAAGATAAATTTTTCCAAAATATTTTGTTATTCTGTAATAAAACAGAACCAGCTACTCGTGAGTATTGGGGGAAAGAACAAACCAAAGCAGAAAGTAGACGTCCTGTTCACTCAGCGTCCACACATGAGATCCTTCCTGAGCCCACAGCCCAGCTTGAGGAGCCCAGAGAGGCTCATGGACAGCCAGGCACAGTCATGGTGTTAAGTCCCAGCTGGCCGGATACTCTGCCTTTGGCCCTGAGTCTGCTAGACCACCCAGGCAGGCATTCTGCTCCCTCAGCCCAGCTCCCCTGCTAGCATAACAGGGTGCAATGCCCTGGGAGTACAGCCTCTGTTGCCTGCCAGTGGCCTCGAGAACCAGTCCCAGGGCTATGAGGGGTAGAGGATGAGGAGTTTCAGGAGGATGCTCAGTTTTGCCCAGTGGGGGTGGCTCTAAGGCCAGGAGGAACTTTCCTTCAGCATCTCAAGGCCAGTGGGAGATGAGGTACCCAAACTGCTCTCGATCAGAGCTTCAGCCCTTACCTACCAAGATGTACAGGAAACCTGTGTGGAAGCTTCTCCACAATTATGGAGGAGGCTAAAACTCACTTACAAGCATTGGATCTTGTGGCATTCTAGGCACTGGGATCGTGGAAGAAATAATCTCATCAAATGATCATGACTGTCCCCATCACATAGCAGAACCAAGGCTTAGAGATGTCAGGTGGATCAGCCAAAGTCACACAGCAGATGTGGTGGATTGGCAGGTAAATCCAGACAGTCTGACTCTGGACTCTAAGACACCTACTCACACCCTACAAGACCTTGTCTGTTAGATTCCCAATGTTAAGACACCCCCATATCCAAAGTGGCAGACTATTCCAAGATGAATCTGACTCTAATAGCCCACAGACTATCAGGAGAAATAAACTTGATGTGTGGATTCACCATTGAACCCAATTCTCTATCCTTCCTGTATGTATCTACACGTGACTTTTATGTTCCTCTCACCAAAAGGATCAGTTTATCTCCCTCCCTGTGCCCTGAAGTTGGCCCACATGCCAACTCTGATAGAATAGCAGAGGTGAAGAGTGCCTGGAACATACAAGATCCTCTCACATATTCCCACCATTACAAGGCAAACACCACTGGGCTAGACCTCAGGGCCAGAAGAGTGAGAGGCACATGAAGAAGAACCACCCAGCTGAGCCCCGCCTAGACCATCGACTCTGGCAACCTGCAAACACCTGAGGAATGAGGTTGCTTTTACAGAAGTCTGTGACACCTTATAGAGAATGAACTGGATTCACCATAGAAGAGGATGGTTTGAGAGGTCCTGCACTTGTTACATATATATCCTGTCATTTTTCCTGTCACACATAGTATGCTCCAAGCCAAGTAGGGAGCTTCCAGAGTGTGCAACTTCTCTTTACATCATGCCCACATCATGTTCCATGCACACAGCAGTGCTTAACACCTCCACAGAGGGACAGACAATCACTGAAGGGCCACAGGTCCAAGATGACAATTTACAACAGTATTTCCCCATTTCACTGAAATCTGTACTACCTTCGAGATTTTGGCCATGCCTGTATTTTCCAAACACATGATTTCCTCCCATATTTCAATGTATTATCACCTCTACTTTATTAATATTTTAAGAACATGTTCTTTTTTATTTAAACAAGCTGGATGGAAAAGAACATTGTATACACCCCCTCTCTATGGAGAGCCTATATCCTTGGCTGCACATAGAATATAACAGGAGAATAAAGGATGTAGGGTGGGAGCTAGGCAGACCTCAGCAAAGCAGGTGCCAACAATCCTGACATTGGGGAAGCCAACGCAGAGTTTTACACAAAAGACCTTGCCAACAAATGTGCCAAGGTCAGTAACAACTTAACTCATGTGGCACAAGAAACAGCCATCCCCAAAGTGATGTTGCCTGAGACAGTGCTTTCCTGCCAAAAAAGAAGCAGAAAGATCGTTTTTTGGCATCTCTTCCCGACTTTATTTAAGTCTCAGAGCTAGTGATTATAAGGCAGCAATTTTTCTGAACATGGATACAAACTTTTAAGAAATAACAGAGCCAACGAATAATAGTAATAACAATACAAGTCATTAGTAAGAACACTGAGACCAATCGTGACTTGTAACACGGGTTATACTTAAACAGTTGCATATTATTGCACAGTAAATACATTTATCAGACCATATAGCTGCAGCTCCCATCTTCTTTGTTCTAGGAAGATTCATTTAGTGGCTGCCAACTAATCAATGTCAAAGTCTACGGATGCTGCACCATTAGATAAGGTGCACTGCCAAGCCTCCCACCCAAATGACTTGCTTTAGCAAACAGGAACATGAGCCTCAGCCCATTAAAGACGAGACCTTCCACAACTCTACAGACAGTTGACTTTCCACCATCACCTTGCCTGACTTTCAATAAATAAATCTTGGTCCAGCAGTCATTCTGGTTAAATGATGTGGGAAATGAAAGAGTACGTCCATCACCTCTGTGTGTTTATGTGACTACAGGGATTGTGTATTTCTGGGATAGATCACTTGAATTGCAACTGGGGACAAAACATGTACCCACCTTGGATTGAGGTCTGCTTTTCAGTAGGGCACAGGCTAAGGGGGACAGAAGGTGCACAGGGCTGAGCGGATGGGCAGGGCAGATGAGGGGCTTCCTACTTTCTTCAAGCCCCCTTTTTACAAGTATATATATGTTTGTGTGCACGCGTGAGGCCACAGGCGAGATGCCCAACGTCCCTGGCTCTCCGACCCTAGCTCAAGGGATTAGAGGAAGATTAAATAAAAAGAAGTATGATGGTCCCTTAGGTAACAAGAGTTGACAATAAGGGTATTTTCATTCTAGCCATTGGTTGTTTCCAGAACTTCTGTTCTATGAATGACAGTGACCTTGTCTGCCTTGTCCCCAGATAAATATTATAATATTAAACAAAATCTGAATAGACACAATGTTCAGGTTTGGATCATACATCTTGGTCCTACCTTTAGTTTCTAAGTAACGTTATGAAACGTAAAAGCTGCACAGCTTTCCCATGAGATTCTTTCCACCTGAGGCTCTGGAGAGAAGTCTACAAGCCTCGTGCCGCTGCCAGGGGTGGTTTATTTTGGTCACATGGTGCTGGGTTTTTTTAAGTTGACATGGCAGAGACTGTAGTACACTATCCTCATTCCCCCTTTCCTCATTAGCAACGCACCCTAAAATAAAACCTCCATCTCCCTGCCTCCCTGGAAGCTGGAACTGGAGTTCGATGTCATTCTGGCCAAGGAGGTGTAAGTGGATGTCACCGGGCAGAGCTCCCAGGAGGGTGACATCATGACTCAGCATGTGCACACTCCTCCCCTTTCATCATCCCCTTCTTCCTGTCTAGAAAGTGTCCTTGTTACTGGAGGTGAAGCAACCACACTATAAACAGGACTCAGCAAGAAAATCACAAGGCCATCCACCCTGCGGCAGTGCGGCCATTGGTGGCCTGGACTTCACGCAGTAGAAGAATCTTTCTCTTACTTAAGCCAGTGTTCAGGTTTTCCAAAGTCCACCCAGTCCCTGACTGGCAAGTTTGCCAATATATAAAAATCACATCTCATGTAAAAATCTGTATTTCCAGCCTACTTCTTAAAATAGGATGATGGAGCCAGCTCAAGCCCATGTTCTCAAGTGGCAGTGAGGGGCTCCATTCATGCAGACTCACACCCCAACCTGCCTGTAGGGGAGAGGTCCTGGTCCCACAGACACTTAAATTGGGGCCCTGTGTTAAATGTTTTTATGGTACTTAGAATAGAATCCAGCTCTCAAATTCAATAATAAGAAGTCTCACATTCTCTGATGTATGTGGTTACATTCAAACTCTATCCCTCTGACATTTCACATCCACCCATAGCTGCTACTCTGGTTGAAGCACTGGGGATGGGTCCAGGACACCCCACTCTCCACACCTTCACGTCAGCCACAGCTGCTTAGGCCACTCTATAGGCCAGGAATTAAAATGGCTTGTCTGTGTCATTCAAGATGGGTGCTCCCTAAAGGAACACCATCCCTAAAAGATAGACTTGAAAGGGAACAATCTCACACAAGTGAAACAATGTTCAAATACCATTTCAAGCCAACTAATGTGCTCTCCTGTCATTACAGGGACAGAGGAATAACTCAGAGGAGGTCAAGAAGGGTTACAGCCATGCCCCAGAGCAGAAAGGCAGGGAGGAAGCTGGGAGCAGTACCTGCGTCTGGGAAGACTCAGGCCTTGAGAAGGACAGAGGGCTGGTGGAGACCTGGCCCCAGCCCCAGAGTGGCAATGGACAAGTGCAGGTGCTGGTCCACACAGCAGGCAGCTTTTATCATCCTGTAGACTAGAATCTTCCTCCTCATCACCATTTACTGAGAATGGACCCAGTACTCAGCACTGTCCTGAGTCACTGATGGCTGTGGTCCCATGACCTCCTACTTGTTCCCCAACAGGTCAGGGCAGACATCACCCACAATTCACAGATGGAAAAAATGAAGCTCAGAGGCAGGCTGGCCAGACACAGCCCCCTGGAGAGGGGCAGCTGGTGGGCGTGTCCTTGCAGGCTCCTCCCCTTGTACCTGCCCACTTTACTTATCATAGGGATCACTGCTTCCATTACTTGGTAACAGATGGAATCATCTCAAAGGGACTGGAGGATGTCTGAGGAGGTGTCTGCCCTCTGGCTACCTGTATCTCAGAATTTACTCCTTGTTGTAGCTGACAGCTCAGTTACCCTCACCCACCCTGGAGTTAAAGATAATAACCATCACTATTCTCCAGAAAGGAAATTGAGGTCCAGAGAAGTGAACTGACTTGCTCAGGGTCACACAGCTCATACACAGCTGAGCCAGGATTTGAGCCATTCACTCAACTCCAGGCAAGAAAACTCTAGGCAGCTCAGTGTGCTCTTGGCCAAGGAGGCCCATCTGGTGGGGGCAAACAGGCTGTCTGTAAGAGCACTTGGAGCTGAAATAGAACATTCCTGTGTGAATAAGAAATACCCTCTGCTTAGGTCATCAGGGCCCCTTCTGCAGGAGAGCTCCAAGATCACGTCTTCACTTTCTGGCATATCCATCCCATCAACAAACATTCCCTAGGGAACTACTGGGATGCTGGAGCTGTGCCAGTGCTGATGACACAGCCAAGAGACAAGACAAGACCGTGCCCACAGGGAACTTCTAGTCCGAGTAGTGCCGTCCAGCAAAGCCGTCTATGAGGACAGAATGTTCCAGTTCTGCACTAGTCATTATGACAGCCTCAGCTCCACGTGGCTACTGAGCACCTGAAATGTGGCTAGTGTGAGTAATGGATTATAATTTAATTATATTTAATTTCGATTCAAATTGCCACATGTAGCTAATGTCTACTGTATTGGACGGACCATAAGCAATTTTGTCATATAAACAAATAAGATAACTTCCTAGAGTGACAAGTGAGATGGCAGTGGAGGAAACAGACTTCTGTGACCACAGGGGCAGGATGGGCTCAATCCTGACATAGTGGGGTCAGTTATTCTAGCACCAAGTAGGGATGCCAGCTCCTGGGAAGGTTCTAGAGACAAAGTTGCCCATTGTCACTGACTTCTGCACAGGGCTTGGGTGAGAAGAGGGTGGAGAATGAGAATTTTAAAAGCATCCATTTTCTGTAATGAACACCCAATGCTTTCACGATCTGGGGGGAAAAAAACTCTGTGTTTTTTAAAGCATCTAGCTTTTATTTTTAATAACCCTGAAGAAGCTGACAAGGTAATTACTGCATAGTTCTACTGCTAATTAAGCCATGCAGACACTCTACCAGGGGCCAGAGGGAGTCCCCAGAACTTGGGACTCCAGGGGAAGAGAACATTCGAGGAATGAAACTAGAAAGACTCACAGTGAAGACCTGGGGCCTGTGCCTCCACTTGTCACCTACTCCAGGAGGGACATGTGAAAGAGTGTGGGCCAAGGAGAGACCAGACCAGATCTGTGTGCAGGAAACTTCCTAGCCTGCAGGAGAGCTGGGTACGAGAAGGGACCAAGCCTCCAATAAGGCTGTCCAGGAGAAGAAGAGGAAGGTGGGGGTTGGGGGGTGGACGCTACAGCTGGGTGGTAGGAGGAAGGATTCCAGAGCTGGTGACTGGAAGAACACAGAGCTGTGGGACAGTGAGGGGCATCAAGATCAGGTCCCAGGAGGAGGGGCTGGATGGGACACTAGATGCTCTTGTTGCTTTCAAGGAGAGGATCAAGGTGTGGGTAGAAGTTCACCTACATATGGACATTCTCAGAGAGAGCACCAGGAATCATCAGAGAAGTGACCAGAGATGCTCAAAGCCAGAGAAAGAGCTGGGAAGATTGGCTGGAAGAAGCATCCACACGTGGAGGAGGGTTAGATGCCCAGGGCTGTGTATTCCCTCAGTGGACACTGAAACCTGAGCTTCAGTGAGGGAACACTCCTGCCCCAGCAGGCCTGGACTGGATCAAGATGCTGCTTAGAGACTGCAGCTGCATTGCACCAGAGAGCAGGCACAGGGGGTCCTGCCAGTTTTTGTTCCCAGGTCGTGGCAACAGACACCAATCTGTACTCTCAGTCCCAGACAGCCTGGTCTGCAGAGGGGTCAGCTCCACAGGAGCAGGCTTGCTATTACTCTTGCCAGGTCAGAGAAAGGGTGAGGTGGGTGGGCACTCTCACGCATGCTGTAACTGAGTGCCATGAGCCACCCCAACTCACATCCCTGGCCACCCTCTGCAAACAGAGCAGGCACTCACTGGCCTCAGCATCTGCCACCACCATCTTGCCATCTCAATGATGTCATTGCCATCTGAATAGTACCACAGTGGCTGGCACAGTCAGACCTGGGCAAAGGGAGAGCTTCAGCCACTATAACTCCCCAGCAGGGAGCTGTGCATCACACCAACCCTGGCAGCTATGAGTGGCCCAGCTGCCTAAGAAGCCAGCCCACCACTGGCTGCAGTCCCCACAACCCACCTACATAGCAGCCAAGACCCCAACCTATCCAGGTGCTCACTAGGGTCCCATGTCCCACAAAGACACAGGCATGCCCTGCTGCAGGCTGTAGTCCTGTAACATGTCCAGGTTCCCATCAACATCCCATGACCTACCCAGCTGCTGGCCAAGTTCCCACCAATGGCCTCTGTGGAAAGGGACTTGCACAGCTTCCATCCAAGTTCTCAACAGTGGCCTGAGGACCAAGCCACCAATCCAAATGAATATCCCCCAGCACTGGCTTGGACTGTGACAACCACAGGGGAACAGATAACACAAGAGAACTGCTGCATCACAGGCTCTCAATGCATGCAGCCCACTCATGCCAGGTCAGTCCTCCCAGGTAGGACACAACAGTGTTCTCCAGGGATTCCTCCTCCTTCTTACTAAGTAAGAGAGTTCCCAGCAAAGGAGAACAGGTGTGTCACAAACCTATCAGCCCTGAACCGAGAGAAGAGGTTGTAGATGAGAAGAAACCAGAAAAAGAACTCTGACAACATGAAAAAACAAGCTAGCCCAACATTACGCCAAGGACCATAATAGAGACCATAGCAATGGATTCCAATCAAAAGGAATTGTCAAAATGTCAGAAATGGGACTTGAAATATGGATGAAAAACAAGATAAATAGAATTGAAGAGAAAGTTGATAAACAAAACTAAAGAATCCTCTACCATAAAAACTTCAAGATATGAATTAAAAATAGGAAAAACTCACTAAAGAGACAGACAACACAGGACAGGATATAATAGAACTTAAAGAAATGAAAAACATTTAGGGGATAATAAAATATAGCAGAAAGCCTCAACAGCAGGCTAGGCTAAATGGAAGAGAGAATCTCAGAGCTTGAAGACAAAGCTTTTTAACTAACCCAGTCAGTTAAAGATGCAAAAAGAAGAGTAAAAAATGAATAATTATTTGGAAAAATGTGGGACTATGTGAAATGAGTCAATATATGAATTAAAGGTATCTTAGAGGGAGAATAAGAAAAAAGCAAAGATCATGGAAAACATATTTAAGAAAATTATTGAGAACTTCTCCAGACATTCAGCTATCCAGATACAAGATGTTCATCAAACTGTGGGAAGATTCACAGCAACCAGTACATTCCCAAGACACTTAGTCATCAGCCTGGCCAAAGTCAACATGAAGGAGAAAATTCTCCAAGCTACAGGATGAAAGCAACAACTAACCTACAAAGAAAAACCCATTGAGCTAACAGCAGACTTTTCAGTGGAGACCTTATAAGGCAGAAGGGATTTGGGCCCCATTTTTACTCCTTTTACACAGAACAACTGCCAGCCAAGAATTCTGTACTGTACAAAATTAAGTTTCATAAATGATCGAGCACTAAAGATGTTCCAGGACAAGCAAACACTAAGGGAATCTGTCACCACTAGATCTACCCTACAGGAAATGCTCAAAACTGCATTATACATGGAACAGCCTCATAGAGACCAACCAGTGTAAAAACACCCAAGATGGAGCTCACAGCTCTTATAAAACAATGACACAAGAGAGAAAGCAAAACAATAACGTATCATCCAACATTATGAACAGACAGCATCCCACATATTGACACTAACTCTCAATGTGAGTGGTGTGAATGCCCCACTCAAAAGACAGATTGGCTCAACACAACCTAACTATCTACTGTCTATCGGAAACACATCTAACCCAAAGGACAAGCAAGGACTCAAGGTAAAAGGATGGAAAAAAACATTCCCTGCAAATGGAAACCTAGAGTAAGCACATGTAGCCATTTTCCTATTGGATAAAATAGACTTTAAATCCACAATGTTTTAAAAAAAGAAGAAGACAAAAATAGTCACAGTGTAATAGTAAAGGGAGAAATTCAACACAAAGACATAACAACCCTGAATATATATATGGACCTAACATAGGGGCTCCCATATTAATAAAACAAATTCTGCAAGATTTAAGCAAGAAATAAGTAAATAGGCTCGGCGCCTGTGGCTCAATGAGCTAAGGTGCCAGCCACGTACACCTGAGCTGGCGGGTTCGAATCCAGCCCCCGGGCCCGCCAAACAACAATGACGGCTGCAACCAAAAAATGGCCGGGCATTGTGGCGGGCGCCTGTAGTCCCAGCTACTTGGGAGGCGGAG
>CAUYON010133590.1:0-25044 GCA_963573935.1 Arctocebus calabarensis
AAAAAGATGGACGGGCATTGTGGCGGGTGCCTGTAGTCCCAGCTACTTGGGAGGCGGAGGCAGGAGACTCGCTTGAGCCCAGGAATTGGAGGTTGCTGTGAGCTGTGATGCCATGGCACTCTATCCAGGGTGACAGCTTGAGGCTCTGTCTCAAAAAAAAAGAAAGAAAAACATTCCTATAGAGGTAAACAGCAGCAGGATGGGGAGATAGGTGAGGGGGTGCAGGGATGTGAGGTGATGGGTAGAGATGGGGGGCAGCAGCCACCTCCCTCTCCTGTGCTCAGGGCAGAGCATTGCTTACCCATCACCAGCTGTCCCCCAGTGAGCTCTGCTGTACCTCAGAATCCTCCTTAACCCAGCTCTGCAGGAAATGGCCCTGAAGAAGGAGCGCTGCCCTGTCGGATGCCAGGCCCGGCTCTGACTCCGTGGCCTGTGGAGGCCCCTGCCCCGTGGGGCCATAATTGTCCCAGCTGGAAGAGAAGCCACCACATCCTGAGTGTTGGGTCTTTCTTCCTCTTGGGCTAAACTTCGAAGGGGTTGGTGAGAAGCCACAGGACCCAGCAGTGGCGGAAACGGAAACCCAGAACTCACTGCTCCTGGGTTCTTCCGCAGCCTCAGGGGGAGCCTGGGGAATGTAGGAAATCGTCTACACTGAACTGAGAGTGAAGGTTTGGGATGGGGGGCAACGTCCTAAGTGACCGGGGCAGTGACAGCAGAGAAGGTTCGCACGGACCAGACTGCTCTGAGCACCCATCGCGTGTTGGTTCATGCAACAACCCTCACGACAAATCCGTACTGGGACCTCTGCCATCATTCCTGGGCGAGCCTCAGCCAGGGCAACTTGTGCACCCAGCCGCCTCTCACAAAGGCCACGCTCTAACCACCAAAGTAAAACAAAAGAACACAGTTTTTCACCTACCAGATTGACAACAGCTAGTAGAGTTGATACTATGAAGGACGCTGAGGCCCTGGTGAGGCATCTGTGTCGCTAATTATCCCCGGGGGGGGGGGGGACAGAGGGCTAAGATTGGGACAGAGGTTGGAGACACTTTCATCTCTTCTGTGTTTATTGTGTAGTGCGGAAAATAGTCACGCATTACTTGGATTGATAACTCCTTACAGGGGAGAGAGAAAGAGAACCAGAGACAAGAGAAGTGGAACATTCTCAGAATCCAGAGCGCGGACGACGGCCTGGGGCATGGCCTCTTGGTTGCAGAAACTCTGGCAGCCACGAGTCTTGGGGACGCTCTCTCTGTATTCGACTCACACTTACTTGCTGAGGACCCTTCGTTCCTGGCTCTGTGCCGGGCCCTTTGCTCTTTCCAAGCGAACCCCCAGGGGTGTATCCTGATAGCACCGTTTTACTTTTCTGGAGTCTGGGGCCCCTGTGGCAATAAGGTCACAGCTATAAGGGAGGAGGCTGCTCACCCCTCAGTTCGGATTTGTGATAGGCTGTTCCCACAGAGCAGCTGCTGCAACAACATTTACTTTGTACAGCAGCCAAAAGAGAGAGAGAGAGAGAGAGAGAGCATGCATGAGCCGACCCCATTCCAAAATGTTTCTGACAAAATCTGGCACTCCTGGTTCTAATCAAAATACTGAACTTTGGAACAAATTAACATTCCACAGTCCTCGCAGGGAAGGAGAATTCAGCCGAGACGACTTCAGTTCACAACCACAACAAAAATAGCTTCTCCTGGGGAAGACGCATTCTGCTAACAAGGTCACTTTTGTTTTGCTTCCCCTGCCATCTGGCTGAGCAGCACCAAGGGGCTGGCTTTGGTACCAGCTTATTCTGCGGAGGGTGGATGGGAGCCGGGTGGCACTGCAGAAGGCTCCTGAGCCTCCTGGCAGAGGGTGCCGGCACAAAGTTACCTTCAGACATCCCCAGAAAGCACACGGGCAGATGGAGCCTGGGCTTTACCCAGTCCGACGCTGCTCAGCGCTGCTAGATAGAGAGCAGACAGCAACAAGCAGGTGGGAATCAGGGCCCGTGGCAGGATGGGAAAGCTATCTTCGTCTTGCAGAACATTCCAGAACTCAACATAAGGCTCGCTCCAGAGACTTGGGAGTCTGAGTTCCAGAAGGGAAACAAAGAAGCATGATTTTTTTCTTGTTTTTGTTGTTTTTTTCATTCTGTTTTTACAGTTCAGCCTCTTGCAATGATTGATCCTGTGACCTTGGGGATATTTGATCACCTACATTGGCCTCAGTGTGCTTGTCTGTAGAATTGACATCACCAGCGCAGACCTCATGCAGTGGTGAGGGAGAGGGACAGAGAGCAAATGATTGTCTAGGGGTGCCTGACTGAGGTTCTCAAGAAAGAACATGCTAGAAATCCGAGCATTGTAGGAGGGCTTCCAGGTAGACAACTTAGCAAGATCCCATGCATAACAACTTCCAGCAGCACTTTCACACACTTCCAATGATCTACCCATAGTTACTCTGTGGGGTACTCAGTTGGGATTTGAACATAGGCATTCTGGCTACAAAGATGCTGTTGCTTCTATAATACCAGAGATTTTTAATCTTTTAGAATAGGATGGGAGGCAAGGTGCAGAGGCTCATGCTTATAATCCCAGCACTTTGGCAAACTGGGGTGAAAGGATTGCTTGAGCCCAGGAATTTGAGACCGGCCTGGGCAGCTGAGACCCCATTTCTACAAGAAAATAAAATTAGCCAAGTGTGGGGGCATGCACCTGTTGTTCTAGCTACTCAGAAGGCTGAGGCAGGAGGATCACCTGAGCCCAGGAGTTTGAGGCTGCAGTGAGCTATGCTCATACCACTGCACTGAAGCCTGAATAACAGAGTGAGACCCTGTCTCTTTTTTTTTTTGAGACAGAGCCTCAAGCTGTCACCCTGGATCGAGTGCTGTGGCATCACAGCTCACAGCAACCTCCAATTCCTGGGCTCAAGCGAGTCTCCTGCCTCCGCCTCCCAAGTAGCTGGGACTACAGGCGCCCAACACAACGCCTGGCCATTTTTTGGTTGCAGCCGTCATTGTTGTTTGGCGGGCCTGGGCTGGATTCCAGCCCACCAGCTCAGGTGTACGTGGCTGGCACCTTAGCCCGTTGAGCCACAGGCGCCGAGCTGAGACCCTGTCTCTTAAAAGAAAGATAGAAAACCATGAATCTACACTCAAAATATCACATACAGACTTGCGCCTGTAGCTCAGTGGTTAGGGTGCCAGCCACATACACCAAGGCTGGCAGCTTCGAACCTGGCACAGGCCAAATTAAGCAATAATGATGATAACAACAACAACAACAAATAGTCAGGTGCTATGGCGGGCATCTGTAGTCCCAGCTACTTGGGAGGCTGAGGCAAGAGAATCGCCTAAGCCCAAGAGTCTGAGGTTGCTGTGAGCTGTGACGCCACGACACTCTACTGAGGGTGATAGAGTGAAACTCTTTCTCCAAAAAAAGAAAATCACATACAATTTTAAGGGGTTCATGACCTAAAGCCCCGCTTATCCTAGGAGGAATCCAGGGTCCCAGGGGTCCCAGGGGTCCCAGAGGTCCAGAACAACTGCTGAGAGGTGGGGACAGAGATAAACCTTTTACTAACACAGAGGAAGAAGTCTTAAAATGAACAACCCCCCCCCCACTCTTAAATCAAGGAAAATAAGCTCATTAGAACACCTCCTTCAGGATTTTATTATTCCCCCAAAAAGGTAGATTAGGAAGGTGATTTTAAGGTGACTTGAAGCAGGTCTCTGAAGGTTTAGGGGAGGTGTGAGGGTAGGTGAAAGGCCCCAGGACCTGCAGCTGGGTGAGCAGGGAGTCCCAGGGCTCGACGGACAGTCACAGATGGCCCTTGAATGGGAACCAAGTCATGGCTCTGGCATAGGATTTCAAAGGTTAAGAGCCCTAGGGCCATTTGCACGTGTTCCTGGTGTTAGGATGGAGGCCAGCCCTGCTGCTCTGTTGGCAGCTGTGGGGCTGCCCTCTCCAAGTCGCACGGGGAAGCCTTGGCACTCTCTGCCCCACCAAGCAGGGAACATCTCGGGACAGGCCGAGATGCTCACCCCCAGCCTAGCACCTGTTCATCCACTTTTCTTTTCTTAGTAGTGGAGGTCTCCCAGATCTCAGACTAACTTTGCTTACTTGGAGGTCCTACAGAAAACCCCTGCTTTTTCATGTTCATGCAACATGAGCCTATTTATTGAGCCTTTATGCACCAGGCAGTTTGCTTGGCTCTCGGTATACAGCAGACAGAAATGAACTAAAGCTCTTACCCTCAAGGGGCTTTTAGTCTGGTGGGGAGCTTCACATTTAACACATAATCACTCCAAGGATGGGATGAGGGTGGATTTGGGGAAGAGATCAATGTTCTAGGGAGAGAAATATGGGCCATAGGGACATCTCAAAATTGGAAAGGATGCTGGTGGCTCCAGCATTTTCTATGTCAATTACATAGAAAACTGTTCACTTTTCTTGAAGTTAAATTTAAAATAGCACTGATGTGACTCTGAAGAAAGGAGAATTGTCCAAGTCAAAAAATGGGTGTGAGGGTGGTGCCCTTGGCTCAAAGGAGTAAGATGGTGGCCCCATATGCCAAAGGTGGTAGGTTCAAGCCCAGCCCCAGCCAAAAACTGAAAAAAAAAAAAAAATGGGTGTGAAAGGAGCTGATGAAGATCAGGGCTGGTGGCTGAAGCCTGTACCGGACTCCCTTTGGACCTTGACCTTGGGAAAGAACTTGGCACATCCAAAAGGAAGGATGCTCAGGCAACAGGAAATGGTGGGCAGGGGAAAGCATGTGGTGCCAGATGAGAAGAGAGTCACTAGAGGCCAAATGTGCAGGGTGGAATTCCCAGAGTTGGGTTCCTGGGTGGCCAACATCAGGCTTGTTGCAGGGACTCCTTGCAAATGCGGATGCTCTGGGCCGTCTGCTGAATCAGCATCTCTGGGCAGAGCTTGGGATCTGCTTTGTGAGCAAGCGCCCTAGAAGATTATTTTATGCAAGGGGGTTTATAGTCCACATTAAGGCTTTCTGGATTTTATCCCAAATGCAAAGGGAGGCCAGTGAAGAGTCTGGACTGGAGGAATGATGCAGTCTGTTTTCCAGATGTTTTGCCTTATCAGTAGGAATTATGTGGAAGAAGACAGACCGACCACGTGGGTGGCCAGGGTGGGAGTCTACACGCCTTCCTTGTCTCTTTGCTTCCCAGACCCAGGGTTCTGGGCATCTCATCCCTCATGCAGTGGTGCCTGGATCCCACAGAGACATGGGCAAGACACTGGCTCCAGGCTCCTCACATCTCGGGCTGTCTGCTGTTACCCTGATGTCTGGCGTGAATTCAACCATGGGCTGGCCAAGGATTGCTCCTCCCTGTCAACTCGCCTGACCGGATGGTTCACAAAGCATTAGGCCTGAGAGCAGGGAGGAAGCTTTGTGTGGTTCTTGGGGTTTCTTCTGGCCCCCTGAGCCTGTGGCATGAGGTCAGCTTAGGTGGCAGGGAGTTACTCAAGTTCCTCAAACTACATCCAGGCACAACCACGAGGGCTCCCAGTTTGAAGCAGAACACAGAGGAACCCAACATCTCAACGCTTCCCAGTCAGAGGCCTTACAAAGCCGCTTGTGATTCGGTGGCTGGTGCTTACTGCAAACCAGCCTCCCTCTTTCAGATAAAGGATGGATTTTTCAGTCTTTCTGCGTTATGAGAGACCGACAGAGACAAGGCTGCGAATCGCAATCAGAGTTTCCTGCCGCACAGCACACAAGATGAGAATTGATCTCAAGCCTTTTAGTGTCATCATTTACTGAGTGCCGGGATGACACACACATAAGTCAGCAGAGGAAAACTTGGAACCCTGTTCTCCAGCTGCCTGTCAACAGAACGCCTGAAGAATGTGGACCGCTCAAGGCACCTGCCCGCCAAGCTTCCTTAGGCTCCAAAAATATCAAGATCTTTGCTTCTGGCTTTGTTATTCCTCTAATCACCTTTACTGAGGGATAATTTACATGCTATAAACTGCACCCATTTTAGGTATATGGTTTGATGTTATGTTAAATGCATATACCCAGACAACACTCAACATATAGACTATTTCTGTAACTTCCCCAAATTCCTATGAGCCCCTTTGAAGTCAATCTCCCTTTCAGTTCTGACCTCAGGCAGCTATGGATCTGCCTTCTGTCACTCTAGTTTTGCATTAAAAAAAGTTCATATAATGAATCATACAATATGCCCTTTTGTGTCTAGCTTCTTTTACTGGTTTTTGAGATTCATTTGTATTGTTGTGTCTATCAATCATTTGTTCCCTTTTATTTTTTATTTTAGTTGTTTTTTTGAGAAGGAGTCCTGCTCCTGGCCCCAGCTACAGTGCAGTGGCATCATCATAGCTCATAGCAACTTGAAACTCCTGGGCTAAAGTGATGCTCCTGCCTCCAGCCTCCCAAATAGTTGGGACAACAGGTGCGAACTCAGCTAATTTACTTCACTTTTGGTAGAGATGGGGGTCTTGCTCTTCCTCAGTCTGATCTTGAATTCATGACTTCAAGTGATTCTCCTGCCTCGGGCTTCCAAATTGCTAGGATTATAGGCAGGAGCCACCGTGCCTGGTTGCTTTTATCTATCGTTGAACAGTAATCCATGACCTGTTTATCCATTCACCTGTGGATGGACATTTGAGTTGTTTCCAGGTTTTGGATATTATGACTAAAGCTGTTATAAACATTTGTGTATAAGTCTTTGTGTGAACATATGCTTTCATTTCTCTTGGGTAAATATCTAAGAGTAGCTGGATTGTAGGGTAGGTTTATATTTCCTTTGTAGGAGAGTGCCAGACCTTTTCCTAAAGTGGATGTACCATTTTTACATTCCCACGAGAGTTCTAATTGTTCCACATCCAAGCTGATACACGTTAGTCTTTTACATTTTAACTGCTCTAATAGGTATTTGGTGGTATGTCGTTGTGTTATTATTTGCATTTCCTTAATGCAATGACTACTGTTAGGCATTTTTTCATGTTCATATTGGCCATTCGCGTGTCTTCTTTCAGGGGAGTCTTATCTTTTTTTTTTTTTTTTTTAAGACAGAGTCTCACTATGTTCCTCTGGGTAGAGTGCTGTGCCATCGCAGCTCACAGCAACCTTAAATTCTTGGGCTCAAGCGATTCTCTTGCCTTAGCCTCCTAAGCAGCTAGGACCACAGGTGCCTGCCACATGCCCATCTATTTTGTTGTTGTTGTTGTTGTTGTTGTTTAGCAGGCCTGGGTTGGGTTTGAACTTGCCAGCCCCAGTGTACGTGGCTGGCACCCTAACCACTGAGCTATGGGCACCAAGCCATTATCTTCTATCCATAAAAAAAAAATTAGGTTGTTTGTTTTATGGTTTTAGATGGTGTTTTGGTCACAAGTTCTTTGTCAGATAGATGTATTTTCCCTGAACCCATGGTTTCAGTTTTCATTTTCTTAACTATGTTTTATACTAAGCCAAGTTTAAAATTATGATAAAGTATAGTTTATCAATTTTTTCTTTTACGGCCTGTGTTTTTTGTGTCTTAATTTTAAAAATCTTTGTAATCTTAGAGGTGGCAAAGACTTCTAAAATAAGACACAATCTTTGCCACCTCTAAGATTACAAAGATTTTCTCCTCTGCTTTCTTCTAGAATTTTATAGTTCTAGCGCTTACATTAAAAATCTATGACCATCTAATTATTTTTTGTGAGCCTCATATTGTAAGGTTTGATGTTTATTTTTCTCCATATATTCAATTATGTCATCACTATTTATTACAAAACTTTTCTTTCCTCATTGAATTACTTTGATGCCTTTGTAAGAAAATAAATTGGTCAAGAATCTGTTGTTGGGGCAGCACCTGTGGCTCAAAGAGAAGGGTGCTGGACCCATGTACCAGAGGTTGTGGGTTCAAACCTGGCCCCTGCCAAAAAAAAAAAAAAAAAAAGAATCTGTGGATGTATTTCTGAGTTCTCCATTCTATTCTATTGATTTTTTTTCAACCAATTTTCTTTTGCTTTTTTTTTTTTTGTCTGCCTTTTAAGCCCAAAACTGCACTCTTGGGTAAGTTCTCCAACTTTGTTTTTCTTTTTTTTGTAGAGACAGAGTCTTACTTTATTTCCCTCGGTAGAGTGCTGTGGTGTCACACAGCTCACAGCAACCTCCAACTCCTGGGCTTAGGCGATTCTCTTGCCTTAGCCTCCCGAGTAGCAGGGACAACAGGCGCAGCCACAATGCCTGGCTATTTTTCTGTTTTGCAGTTTGGCCAAGGTCGGGTTTGAACCCGCCACCTTCGGTATATTGGGCTGGCGCCCTACTCAATGAGCCACAGGCGCCACACATGATTTTCTAATTTTATATGAGCAAAGACAACAGAGGCAGCTACACTGCCTCTACAGCTACAATGGATTATGCTCAAGGCTTATATTTTCATTAAACATGGACTACTAATGGCAATAAATGCATAATACGTAAAATGTCCAAAACATAGTCGGGCGTTGTGGTGGGTGCCTGTGGTTGGTCCCAGCTACTTGGGAGACTGAGGCAAGAGAATCACTAAAGCCCAGGAGTTGGAGGTTGTTGTGAGCTGTGATGCTACGGCACTCTACCCAGGGCGACAGCTTGAGGCTCTGTCTCAAAAAAAAAAACAAAAAAATAAACAAACAAAAAAGACAGGCAGGGTTCAGATTGTGGAGGGTGGTGTATATTCCAATAGGACTGAGAATTGCCTGGGGGAGTGGCATAGTCAGATTTACACTGCGTCAAGGACACAGTGGAGAGAGAGACCAGTATGGAAGCCATTACAGTGGCTAGGATGAGATGGTTAAAAGCCAGAGCAGTGGAGGTGACAGAAAGGGACTAAAGAGTTCTTCAGATACAGATTCAGCAGGACTTGGAGACCAACTGGATGCCTGGGGGAATAAGGGAAAGGGAGGAAGTGAGAAACCTTGTTATGTTTTTAGCTAGAATTACTAGGCAGGAAGAATGGTTTTGCCATTCCCCAAGAGGAACTACTGGAAGAGTTGATGTGGATTATTGGCCAAGAGAACTTAAACCTGCAATGTCCAATATGGTACTTACCATGTGGCTATTACATTAATTAAAATTAAATTAAATTAATAAAACTGTTCTTCAGTTCTATTAGGCACATTTCAAGTGCTTCATAGTCACATATGGCTAGTGGCTACTGTTTTGGACCCTATAGATCTAGAAAATTTTCAAGATCATGGAAAGTTCCATTAGATAGTGTTGATTTAGGTTATCTTTTTTTTTTGTTTTGGCCGGGGCTGGGTTTGAACCCGCCACCTCTGGTATATGGGGCTGGCACCCTACTCCTTTGAGCCACAGGCACTACCCCAGATTTAGGTTATCTTAATGAATATAATATTCACCTGAATTATAAAAATACAATGGCTACTAATAATTACTTTTGCTGTTGACGTTTCTGGATAGCTCGATATAATTCTTCTACTTCATGCTCCAAGTCTTTCTTTTTTTGCAAAAGACCATCAATATTATGTTGCAGTTCTTCCATTTCTTTCTCAGACTGCTGCTTGGATACTCTTCTCCACTGCTCCAAGTCTTTTTTTTCTTGCAAAAGACCATCAATATTATGTTGCAGTTCTTCCATTTCTTTCTCAGACTGCTGCTTGGATGCTCTTCTCCACCTCTCTTCCCCTTTCTTTGATTTTAAATGCTGCATTATGTCTTCCAATCTTGAAACTTCATTCTCCTGAACAAAGAAAAAAAATTCAGAATTTCAAACAACACAGGATGCTTCTCCTCTTTTCTGACAAAAGCTAAAATTAACTGGTTGGCTAGGCAAGATGGTTCACACTTGTAATTTGAGCACTCTGGGAAGCCAAGCCCAGTGGATCACTTGAGCTCAGGAGTTTGAGACCAGCCTGAGCAAGAAAGAGACCCCCATCTCTAAAAAATAGCCATGTGTTGTGGCAGGTACCTGTAGTCCCAGCTACTCAAGAGGCTGAGACAAGAGGATAGCTTGAGCCCACGAGTTGGAGGTTGCTGTGAGCTATGAAAATGCCATGGCACCCTACCAAGAGTGACAAACTGAGACTGTGTCTTAAAAAAATTAAAAAAAAAAAAATCAACTGTGGTTAAAGTATCTATGATGTGGAAAATGGTAATAGAGTCTAAGACTTCAGTATGAAAAAAAAATTAAGTCAAGGCAATTTTTTCAATGTCATAGATGAAGTTAATGGACTAATACAATTTTTAATGTTTCCATCAGTCCAACTATATGATTAAGAAACATGCTCCACAAATGCAATCAGTGTAACCTAGTTTCTTGTACCCTCAATGAATCCCCAACAATAAAAAAAAAAAAAAAAAAAAGAAACATCCTCCAAGATCCTGTGAATAATATTTGCCTCCAAAGAGTTCAATATCTAGCATCAGAGACAGTCACAAGTTTCTCCCTCCTCTGGACACATGGGAGGGGAGTTGTCTGAGAAGGGTGCATAGAAGAACAGGTGTTTTGCCTGGGTTTTAAAGAATGAATGACCTGAAGAAATAACATGTGAACACTTGGGACACCATAAGAACAGTTGGGTACCTGGGGAGAGTAAAACAACTATTATAAGAGATTATCTATAAATGCTGAACAGATAGAACTGCCACAAATTATAACATGCATTGGAAAACTGCAAGAGAATGTGAATGATTGCCATTGTTAACCAAATAAATGCACCTAGACCCTCTAAATCTAGTCTGACCTGTTAAAATGGGACTGGTGACTTGATACCTAAGTGTCTTAGTCCTTTATCTTCCTCTCAATCTGCTTTCTTTTGGGGGGAAAAAAGCCTCCAGATGTTCTGAGTTTGAAAGAGGAGCTTGGAATGCATTTTTTTTAAGAATCAAAAACTTAGAAATTAATCTAGTGATTAGGAAGTAATGATTTCTTAGAATCAAGAATAAAAAAAGAATATGAAATAGAGTGAGAATTTACAAATACTCAGCTATACAAATATAGAAATGTTGGGTACTCATTAAAATACTTCTGAAAAACATTTGTAAAACCATGGGGAAATGGGAAAAACAGAATATAACATGAAAATAATAATCATTAAATCCTACCAACCAGAGATAATCCCCACCAAAAACTTGCTGTATGCTTTTTATCCATGTGAAGAAAAAAAAAAAAAAACATCCTCCAAGATCATCAGGATAATATTTGTCTCCAGAGTTCAATATCTAGCATCAGAGACAGTCAGAAGTTTCATATATTTATATGTGCACGTACAAGCACAGGCATTAGTGTGTGAATATATCTATACATATACATTAATATAGCATTTATCAGTAGAAATATATGTGAACTTTATAAAAATGGTGAAGTTTGGAATTGAAAACATTTCTGTTATAAAGTGGTTAAACCAGGTTTATGAACTAACTTCTGTTCACATTATTTTTTTTTTCCTGGCTATGTTGCCCAGGCTGGCCCCTAATGCCTGGGCTCAAGTGATCTCCTACCTTAGCCTCCCAAGTAGCTGGGTGCATATTACTATTTATTTTTATTTTTTTTTTGTAGAGACACAGTTTCACTTTATGGCCCTCAGATACTACTATTTTAATAAGAGAATGCTTGCACGGTTCTAAACATTTATCTTTCAAACACACTTTTGTGATATAATCCAGTCATACATAGGTCATCTCATTAAGTATATGATATTATTGGTCACCCATGAAAGCAGTGACAAGGAATTACATGTCTTTCCACTTACTAAGCTGTGATGTTCTGGGACGTTGCAATGCAGCACACCCATAGGAATGAGGGGGACAGAAAAGTTGGGAGGTGGAGGCCCATATACGATGGGGACCCCAGCAGGAGGTGGGCCATAAACAACAGTGCCAGGGGTGAGAGGTCGGCTATTGTTGGGCAAGGGAGGAGGCGGTGCATAGAGGGCCGTGCCCTGCGGTACAGGAGAACCATCTGGAAGCACAGTGTATATCATGTATCCAGGGGGAGGCACGAACAGGGTTTCCTCTTGGTCATCTGGATCACTCTCTGCTTGGCTACCTCCTCCACTGTCTGCATCTTCAAAGAAATAAATAGAAGAATGTTTTACCACCATGGTTTACTAGGTAAGTAAGCTTATTGGAAAATAGTAGCCGTTAAACCAAGATACTGGAGATGTAAGAAAGGTCAAAGGTAGTTTTGGAAAGAAGATCAAAACATGGTTTCAAACTATCTTTAGTGGCTGATACTTTAGTTTCCTTAGGTCTACCGGTTGGTTCGTTTGTTATTAACTTATTCATTCATTTATTTAGCAGCCTACTTCACACTACAAAAGGCCAACGGGAATGTGCTATGTGCTTATTATTTTTTTTTTTTAAGAGACAAGAGTCTCATTTTTGTCGCCCTCGGTAGAGTGCTGTGGCGTCACAGCTCACAGCAACCTCCGGCTCTTGGGCTTAGGCGATGCTCTTGCCTCAGCCTCCCAAGTAGCTGGGACCACAGGCACCCACCACAACGCCTGGCTATTTTTTTTTATTGCAATTTGTCTGGGGCCGGCGCCCTACTCACTGAGCCACAGGCGCCACCCAGCACTCAGTGCTTATTACTACTATGACATAAAACACTCTCTAATGTGATGACTTACTTACTTATCTCTTCCAACACCAGAAATGTTTGTTGGTCACTAAGAATCTAGCATACAGGAGGCACTCAATAAATAGTTCCAGAATGAACAGATCCTTAGAAGATAATATCCCCATTTTACAGATTAACAATTTCAGAACTGCTACAGAATTTGCAAATCACATAGCTAGGAGGGATTTGCCCAGATCTGATTATTTACCTCTAGAGCTAATGCCATGATGCAAGGGTAAAGGCAATATGCTTCAGTAAAGGCAAAAAAGTTGCTCAGTCAGCCTGGGTGAAGCAGAGTGGAAGAGGGCTCTGTAAAGGAATGATGTTTGAGGACCCGGGTCTTATTGAGGAATGAATAGGAATCAGTTTGGGAGAGGAAAGAGATAGACATTCCACACACGGGATTTAAAATATGGAGGTCTGAGGATTGAAACATAATGTTAGTATCTTAAGTAGTCAGGTATGATGTGGGAGAGTTATGAGAAGTGAGACAAGAAGGGAGGTTGGCTGAGAGCAGATCATACAGGGCCTCATAGACCTACCTGTAGACTTTGGACTATATCTTAGGAATTCCAGGAAACCAATAAAAAGTTAATTAAACATGCAAGAGAAATGCAACTTCTCCACATGATTTGACTTACCTCTGTTTGGAAATGATTTATGTAACCCACTCCTGATGGGAGAATAAACCCAGTATCCTGAGGCAAGTGGAGGTCCACTGCCTTCCTTCCCATCTTGCTGCCCAGGACATGATTTTCTAATGGGAGTTGAGGCTGTGTACTTTAAGCCAACTCCAGAGTCCTTGGTGGCCTGAGAACTATGACTGGAAACCTAAAATAAATGACAGCAGAGCACACTATTACAAATGGAAAGGCTGATTTTGAGAAATGTCAAAGCAGAGATGTAGCAAAGTTGCGAAACAACTTAGTTTCTTTTCATTATAATTTTCATTTTTCAGACAGAAGTGAGAAGTGATTACTCAGTCACACAGACTGCAGTACCACATACATGCTTCAGTTTATTTATGTCTCTCTGGATTTGATCCACATGGCAATGTCTGGGAGGCTGAGAAAAGAGAAAGGCTGCATGTGTGCATTGGCTGGGGTCACACAGAATGGTCTGTGAAAGTGAAGCGCTCAGAATGTGGTAAAAACAACCAAACCAATGTCTATCCTTCAGAAATTATTTTTAAAAATCCATCTCTTTTCTTTTGGTACAATTTTCTACAAGTAACACGTCCTTGACCACACTGAAATGTCATCTGACCATATGACTGGGTTAATTTTATGTGGCAATGTCCCAAGAGAAAGGAACAAGAACAAGTTCTCCATAAGTTATCAGATCCCTGGGTTTCAGCCTCTCTTCTTATCTTTCCTGGTGGTTTCTTTTCTTTTACTTTTGTCTTATGGTCCAGCAACTGAGGCAAAGGAAACCCGCAAACATTCAAGGGAATCTGGGATATCACTCTTTTGCTATCCTAGGAGCTTGACATGGCTTTCAAGCTCTATTCTGATCTTCTCCCTCTTCCTCAGAGTCTGTAGGTCTAGCTTCCAAATCCTCACCCAGCTCATGTTTGCTCTAACTTACTCTGCTTGTACCTCTAGCCCTAGTCGGTCCAAGGCTTCTGGGAGAAGGATCTCAGATTCTGCTTTTCAGGGTTCTGGTTAAGTCTAGCAGCCCCGGCTCGGCGCCTGTGGCTCAACGGGCTAAGGCGCCAGCCTCATACACCTGAGCTGGTGGGTTCAAATCCAGCCCGGGCCCACCAAACAACAATGACGGCTGCAACCAAAAAAATAGCTGGGTGTTGTGGCGGGCGCCTGTAGTCCCAGCTACTTGGGAGGCGGAGGCAGGAGACTCGCTTGATCAGCCCAGGAATTGGAGGTTGCTGTGAGCTGTGATGCCACAGCACTCTATCCAGGGTGATAGCTTGAACCTCTGTCTCAAAACAACAACAACAACAAAATCATATCTTCTCCCATATTTCCTTTTCCAGACTCACTAATCGTCTCCTTCTATTCTTCACTTGAATCAGTTCAAATAGCCCCACAGAAAGCTTATTGCCACAAGTTTAGCCTGCACACTTAGCCAGAATATTCCTCCTAATGTGTATCTCTGGCCATGTTCGCAAGCAAATCATTTCCCATGACCTACATTATTAAGTGGAAGGCATTTTAAGGCCCTTTACAAAAAAGCATGACCCCCCCAAACTACTTTTCCAGCTTCATCTTTCCCTGTTATCATCAAACCCTCCAGCCCCACGAGGCTATTTGCCATGGCTAAGCAAATTCACCTCTTCTACACAAGTCCTCCCTTCTAAAAGCCCATCTCTCTTTGCTTGCTAAGTGCTAACTGCACAACCATGCCTGTGAAGGCTTCCCTCCTGAACTTCCCCAGGAGATAACCCTTCACATTTCTGCAACTACAACACAAAGGTCAAGTCTCTTGTCACAGGCATATCACTATTTGTAATCATACTGACAGGGCCCATGAGCTCTCTGAGAGTAAGGGTTGTATCACTTACTATGGTACCCACCACTGCCTAGTACTTGGCCTAGACTTCAGTATGGACTGAATGAATATTTGTTAAAAGGAAATGAAATCCAGGTGCCTATTTTCCTGTCTGAGCCTCTGTACAATTCTATACTCAGTGTCAACAGGCTCTCTGAGCTCAAGTTCCCTTTTTCCCTTACAGCATCTTCATTCCAGGGTCGCCATAAGAGACAATTGGACATTATAAATAGGCAATTGCCATCTTTCCAGGGAAGACCCTATTTTCATCTCAAACATTAAAAACACGGAAGAACCTCAATATACAGTTTAGCATAGAAATGTTGTTCTTAGCATCTGTTCACAAATTTGAGGAAGGGAACAATGCCATACTTCAAGAGAATTCAGTAAACACTCCCAACATCACAGAATTCCTACTTTTGATGATGGTGGTGGTGGTGGCATAAAGTACCAATAGCCTCGTCTTTTGAAAGGATCAGCCATACTGCTGATGTAATCATTTTGGTATGAAACTTCACGACGAAGTTCAGCAATTTCTTCTAAAATGTTTTCAAAGCCTCCTTTGTTGTCTGTAAAGGAAAGCCATTTTATGAAGTTAGTATGAAATCATTTACTTTTCTCTCTCAAAATGCAATAGAGATTCCATGATAGCCAATAAATTTTATCAGTTTCTCAAAGCTGACTTTTGTCTGCCTGCTGGTGATTAGTTTTTGCTAACACTAAGAGGATAGCAGATCCTTATATATAGTCAAAAAAACCAAAAAGATTTGTAGGGCGGTGCCTGTGGCTCAGTGAGTAAGGCGCCAGCCCTATATACCGAGGGTGGCGGGTTCAAACCCGGCCCTGGCCAAACTGCAACAAAAAAATAGCCGGGCTTTGTGGCAGGCCTCTGTGGTCCTGTTACTTGGGAGGCTGAGGCAAGAGAATAGCCTAAGCCCAGGAGCTAGAGGTTGCTGTGAGCTGTGAAGCCATGGCACCCTACCAAGGGCAACAAAATGAGACTCTGTCTCAAAAAAAAAAACCCCCAAAACCCCAAAGAGATTTGTAAACATTATTTCTTTTGAAATCACAAATAAAAACCTCTTATCTCTTTGTAATCAAGTCCCTCAATATTACTCTTACAAAAAATGTTTTTAAATTCTTTGATATTACTTATTAAAGTTAACTACCATAGCTCTCTAAATCAAGCATGGTATTATTCCCAACAAGTGAATACATTTTCCAAAGGCAAAGAACAAACAAGATGATTTGATTTTAGAACCACAAAACCACTGCAAAAGGCCTGACGCAGTAGCTCACACCTGTAATCCTAGCACTCTGGGAGGCCAAGGTGGGTGGACTGCCTAAGGTCACAAGTTCAAGACCAGCCTGAGCCAGAGCAAGACCCTGTCTCTAAGGAAAAAAATAGCCGGCATCTGTAGTCCCAGCTACTCAGGAGGCTGAGGCAAGAGAATCATTTGAGTCCAAGAGTCAGAGGTTGCTGTGAGCTATGATGCCATAGCATTCTACTGGGTGATAAAGTGAGACTCTTCCCTCCCCCTGAAATTGCAAAAATCAAAGTCCTATACTTTACCAGCCCCAGTGAGGTCTAGTACGTTCCGCAGCCTTGCTATCTCTGTCCTTTGTCGCTCCATTGTCTCATTCAGTTTCTCGAACTCTAGCACCTGTGAGTTTACTCCTCCAGTACCTGCATCTGCTTTCTCCATCTCAGTTCGAACCTATTAAAATATCACATACACAAAGTTGCCAATGAATTCATTCCTAGATGTGTTTATCCTTCCAAATTGATTATAACTCTATAGTTTTTCTTTATACTTTACTAGTGAGAAAGCCACATTACTCCTTTACTGCACTCTACCTGACACATTGTAGAGGATAAAGTACTGATTACTGACTGCACTGTGCAGTTCTTTGAGCAATCACCTATAGTAATTTAGTCCCTTAGGAACTGATAAGAACCCAGTAAGGAGAAGATCTCAGGGTACCAACACTGACCTGCTCTTCCTTCTCCCTGAGGAGATTCTGCAGGAGTTCAATCTCAGCTTCTGCTCGAGTCAGATCCCTGGCCGCTTGTGCTGCCTTTCTGCTGAACCTCTCTGCTTCCTGCAACTCCTGCTGGGACAGAAGTATGAGAAGTATGAGCAGTGTCAACTTCTCATACTTCTGTAGAAACTTGTGCTGTACAAATTGACTTACCTCTGCTCGCTCCTGGTTAATTTTCATAACAGTTCCATGAAGGGACTTAAGTTGGTCTTTGGCAATGGTGAGCTCAGCTGTAGCTAGCTTATCAGAGTTGGCCACAGCTTTCTTTAGTTTCTTTAATTCTTTATCTAAACCAAAAAATTGCTCCTGAGATTTGGCATCTTCAAGTTTCTTCTAAAATAAAGGAAATTTACATAAATCATTTGGTAGCAATGAACTAAGATTTATTTTTTTTTAAGACACAGTCTCACTCTGACACCCTCAGTAGAGTCCCATGGCATCATCTTAGCTCACAGCAACCTCAAACTCTTGGGCTAAAGTGATCCTCTTGCCTCAGCCTCCTGAGTTGCTGGGACTACAGGCACTCACCACAATGCCTGGTTAGTTTTTTATATTTTTAGTAGTTAGCGTCCCACTCTTGCTCTGGCTGGAATGAATTAAGTTAAGCTGCAGAAGGGCGGGGCTCTGTTCACTGCTGCACATACCACGCCTAGAACAATACCTGATACACAGAAGATGCTCCATAAATATCCATTGAACAAATTTAAAAATCTCAACATTAATATAAATTTAGAATCAGTATTCCTAGGCTAGAATCTTAGTGCTCATTAACTTAATTCATTCCTTGGAAAAACCTTCCATGGCACCATCACTAAGAAATGGATGGAACAGCCTTTGAAATTGCTAAATCCAGCCCTGGGAACATGGTGGTGAAGAAAGAACTTGGCATCTCTGAGGAACTGAAAGAAAGAGAGAGCATACTGAGAAAAAGAGACATCTCACCAGAGGCCAATCATGCAGGGCCTCATATGCTTAAGAACTTTGGTTTTTATCCTAACAACAAGGGAAGCTGGCTGTTGTGTGGAACACGGTCATGAGAGGAAGTAGCAGACTTGTCAGGCAGCTACATCAGCTGTCAGAAGAGATAATAGTTAGATGAGGGTGGTGGCATCAGGGAAGGAAAAAGAACATATATTCCAGGCATATTTTTGAGGTGGACACAATAGGGCTTGGGAATTGATGGCTCTCATTGAAGGATGAAGTAAAATATTCACTAAGGTTGCGAAAAGGGGGAGGCAGCATGTGTGAGAAGTGGAGCAGTTATGGAACAGTGGTGTATGAGAGTGAGTTTGCCTTAGAAAAGAGTCATGTTTCCCACTTGAGGCTGGCAACTATCAGTTTTTAATGGCACCTCTACACTATAGGGATGATTTTTTTCTTCAAGTATTCCTACCATGGGTGCAGGTCCAAAGAGCACAGAGAGCTTCAGTTTTGCCAGGGAAATAAAATAGGAGAAAAGGACAGGAGATTTGAGGGTATTTGCAAAAAATGGCTTAGTGGTAAAACATGGAATTTAAAATTGGACAAGGAGGCAAGTAAAGATAGGAAGGACTTAAGAGATAGAAGTTGGGGCTAATGAATAAGAAGCTCAAAAAGACTGAAAAACTGGCTCAGCGCCTACGGCTCAATGAGCTAAGGCGCTGCCACATACAACTAAGCTGGCGGGTTCAAATCCAACCCAGGCCCGCCAAACAACAATGACGGCTACAAAAAAATAGCCGGGCATGTGGCGGGCACCTGTAGTCCCAGCCACTTGGGAGGCAGAGGCAGGAGAATCACTTGAGCCCAGGAATTGGAGGTTGCTATGAGCTGTGATGCTACCATACTCTATCAAAGGCAACAGCTTGAGGTTCTGCCTCAAAAAAAATAAAATAATAAAATAAGACTGAAAAACTGTTAGTGTAGGGATGTCATAAAAGGTCATGATCAGAGTAGGTAACTTCAGTTTGTGATTTCAGAGGTGGCAGATGCAATTTCTGAATTTGACAGTCTAAGATGTGACAATGAGAGTAGAATGGTTGAGGTGGGATAAAGAAAAGCCATCACAAAGAGGCCGGGTATTAGAAATAAAATGAGGAGTTTAAAAATAATTGCCCATGGACGTATCCAACTGGGCAAGGGTTTTCTAAGGAGTCAAACTCATCCCAATACTATCTCTGAAGTACCACCTAATTGATACTCAAGTCACTCCTTATGTTGTCAATTCTCGTTTCCACCTATGATGACACCCTGGTCTCAGGACCTGGGCAACATGGATCCAGATCCCTTTGAGGGCAAGTTCAGATTTGAGTCAGCAATCCAGAGGCTACTATGGATAATACCCCTTTCAGCTGACCTGATCACCAGCAGGCAGGACCCAGGAAGCAGGTACTTGTATCTTACCTTCCTAGACTCTCTTACCTTTTTTTCTAACTCTCGGAGTTGAGCTAGAATTCTCTCCTTCTCTTCATCCGCCTCCTGAAGTTGGAGATCTGTAAGGCCTTGGATTTCTTCCATACTTTTTAGATTTTCTTGCAAATAGTGAATTTCATTTTCTAACTGCTGGATTCTTGCTTCATGTTGTCTCTTATCAAAATTAATCTGTGAGAAAATCAAGTTTCAAGAATGATTATTAAGTAAACTATTTTAAACAAACACTTTATAGAATTATCTTTCATTTTAATTTAGGGTGTTAATGAAATTTTGCACTAATGAGTTACTGGGGATAGTTTTATCTAGAATGCTTTCTATGATCCATTTGATCAATCTGAATTAAAAAAAAAAACCATCAGATTTTGGCACCACACTATACTCTAGTAAAGTGGTATTATTTACTCACCTGTCATAAAATATCTCTTACTTGTTCCCAGAACAAGAAAAGCACAGTGTCACAAACAAGCCTGACTTTGATATTATAACCATATTTAGGGTTGAATTTTAGTCACATTAAAATTGACTTGTCAAGCAGCCCCTGTGGCTCAGTGAGCAGGGTGCTGGCCCCATATACCAAGAGTGGTGGATATGAACCCGGCCCCAACCAAACTGCACAAAAAAATAGCCGGGTGTTATGATGGGCCCCTGTAGTCTCAGCTACTTGGGAGGCTAAAGCAAGAGAATTGCCTAAGCCCAAGAGCTGGAGGTTGCTGTGAGGCCACAGCCCTCTATCCAGGGTGACAGCTTGAGACTCTGTCTTAAAAAAAAAAAAAGACTTCTTATGAGTTAAAATAACAATTGTGTTATATTTACATGAGAAAGGAAGCATAGTAATTTGCTGAAAAATATTAATATCTGCCAAACACTTCCCTCCAGTTGCCTCTTGCCCTTTTCTTACTCTTGCTTCAAGAGCTCTTTCACACGCCTGCTTGAACTCTTCTTGTCCATTTGCCAGTTTTTCTTTCTGCAGAGCCATTTCTTCTTGGAGTTTTCTCTCTCTAACTTGCGCTTCTTCTCTTTCCCACTGGGAGCGTGTAAGAATTTCACTGAATTGTTCTTGTAAATCAGCAAGACTTCTCCCTAAGACATCTGAAGGATTATGAATTCTAAGCAAGGAGGAAAAAAGAGACAGTATAAATGTGAAATTTTATTTTTGATGCTGGATACAAACATTCTGCTAACAGTAGTGCAAGAGTAAAAATAGCTACCTGGAAGAATCAGTGTTAATTTATAGCAATTTACTTAGAGCATCTCCTGAGAGCCAATCATGGTTTTATCAAACGACTGTTGCTACTCTGAAAACATAGGGTTATGTCAGGCTAGGCTTACTCATAGAATAAATATCCGTTTCATATAATTGAAATAATTTTCAGCTTTCTTTTGGTATTTGTTCTCTATTTAAAATATACAATATACTCTGCTTCCTGACCATATGTAATGAACTTTCAAGAAAGAACTACTCTTAAAACCTTTATTTTTTAGAGTTAATACCAAAAAGTATAAAATATCTAAAATGTACAATATTCTTCTTCTTTTTTTTTTAGACAGAGCCCCAAGCTGCTGTCCCCCTGGGTAGAGTGCCATGGCATAACAGCTCACAACAACCTCCAACTTCTGGGCTCAAGTGATTCTCCTGCCTCCACCTCCCAAGTAGCTGGGACTACAGGTGCCTGCCACAATGCCCACCTATTTTTTGTTGCAGCCATCATTGTTCAGCAGGCCCAAGCTAGATTCGAACCCACCAGCTTAGGTAGGTATATGTGGCTGGCACCTTAGCCACTTGAGCCACAGGCGCCAAGCCACAAAATTCTTTTAAAGTGACAATTAAAATTTAAAAATCTTGTGTTTCAGTCATAGAAACGCCACAGGAAAGCCCTACAAAAGAAATCAGCCACAGCTCGGCACCTATAGCTCAGCGGCTAGGGTGCCAGCCACATACATGGATGCTGGCGGGTTTGAACCCAGCCTGGACCTGCCAAACAACAAAGACAACTACAACAACAACAACAAAATTTCTGGGCTTTGTGGGGGGTGCCTGTACCCAGCTACTTAGGAGGCTGAGGCAAGAGAATCGCTTAAACCCAAGAGTTTGTGTTTAGTGAGAGCTGTGACGCTACAGCACCCTACAAGGGTGACATAGTGAGACTCTATCTCAAAAGAAAAAAAGAAAGAAGGGCGGCACCTGTGGCCCAGTGGGTAGGGCTCCAGCCCCATATACTGAGGGTGACGGGTTCAAACCTGGCTCCAGCCAAACTGCAACAAAAAAATAGTCAGGCGTTGTGGAGGGCACCTACAGTCCCAGCTACTCAGAAGGCTGAGGCAAGACAATCGCTTAAGCCTAGGAGTTGGAGGTTGTTGTGAGCTGTGATGCCATGGCACTCTACCGAGGGTGTAAAGTAAAAGACTCTTAAAAAAAGAGAGAGAGAAAAAAAAAGAAATCGGCTATGAATAAAACTTAGAAGGCTGAGTTTATCACTGAACCTCACACTCACTACTCTGAGCTTGTGTGGCCCCACATTTGGAGGTCTTGATTTTCTCTTACCTTATTTCCCCAACTCCTAATTTCAGTTTTGCCTTTAGCTCATTCACACGAGTTGCCACTTCTTCTGGATGAATCAAACCATCGACCATACGGTTAAGGTGATTCTGGAAATCTTTAAGTTGCTGTTTTAATAGGTTATTGTCATCCTATGGAGGGGGTAAAATGGGGAGTTTATCTGTTACATGCCAGCCAGCTTAGTTTCACTACTAACACATTAGCAAATCTATCTAGACCACAGAACTAAATTCAGATGCTTCCTCTTTCAAGTAAAAAAGAAACTGCTAAAATTTCCCTAAATTATAGAGAAAAATAATTTTTCATCCTAAGCTACTGATTGTATTCCCCTGATCTACCTGAATGATTACTTTATTTCAAAGTCAGTGTAACACTCTTAACTAACATGGAGAATTTAGAATTTCTATTAACTGTTTCTAAGTGCCCTATCCATCTGGAGTCTTCTTTCTGTAAACTGTCCCCACCCATTGCACTGAGGCAGCCATTTCTATTATACTATCTAATCCTGGCCATACAAGATCTGACTCTAAGTCAGTCCATCCACTGACTAGCCAGAAAACAGGTTCTCACTCTCTTCATAGTTTGAACCAAGACCTAATACAGAAAGTCTATGTAAGTGCTGAACTTGGAAAGATATATCAACTCAGGTCGGAGGTCCATGCTGGGCCATGCTCTGAGAACAGAGGAGGAGAAATGAAAGAGCCAAGTAACCCCTGAGAGACTGATAGAGCAGTTCTCATTCCTATCAAACTGTCTCCTTTCTTAAGCCAGCATGGTTCACTGGAACCAAATGACACACAAAGACAAGAGTGGGTCTGGTTTAACTTGTACTCTATATCAAGAGGTTAGCTAGCCAAGTAACCAAATGACCTAGTTCTAATTCAGATATCCTATAATAAGGGCCAGCATTCTGGAAAGCTAACTTTAGTTTCTACCTTAGAAAAGTCCACTGAAGAATATATTTTAGTCCTTTTCTGTAAGAGATGTATACTGAATTATTTATCAGTGAAACAAAGATGTATGAGATTTTTCTTTAAAATATTCCAGCAACAGGAAAGGTGGACAAAATGAAACAATAAATGCTGACAACTTTTAAGTCAGGTGATGGCCAAACAAAGGATCATAAGACTATTTTCTTGGCCAGGTGAGGTGGGTCACACCTTTAATCCCAGCACTCTGTGAGGCTGAGGCGGGTGGATAGCTTGAGCTCAGGAGTTAGAGACCAGCCTGGGCAAGAGTGAGATCCTGTCTCTAAAAATAGCTGACCATTGTGGCAGATGCCTGTAGTCCCAGCTACTTGGGGGCTGAGACAAAAAGAATCACTTGAGCCTGTGAGTTTTAGGTTGCTGAGAGCTATGACACCTCAGCATTCTACCAAGGGCAACAAAGTGAGACTGTCTCAAAAAAAATTTTGTTTTTCTTTTTTCTGATTTGAAAATTTCCGTACTAAAAATACAAAGTGATGGGCGGCGCCTGTAGTTCAGTGGGTAGGGCGCCGGCCCTATATACCGAGGGTGGTGGGTTCAAACCCGGCCCCGGCCAAACTTCAACAAAAAAATAGCCAGGCATCGTGGCAGGCACCTGTAGTCCCAGCTACTCAGGAGGGTGAGGCAAAAGAATCGCCTAAGCCCAGGAGTTGGAGGTTGCTGTGAGCTTTGTAAAGCCACGGCACTCTACCGAGGGCAATAGAGTGAGACTTTGTGTCTACAAAAAAAAAAAATACAAAGTGATAACCCAATGGAGACCAAATAGGCACATACACAACTCACACAAGAATGAAAACATGTACATCTTTTATAATATTTGCTTCAGAAAGCAATAAAAATTAAATTCTAGGTTATTAGATTTCCTTAAAATTTTGGGGAAAATATTTGAAGCGTTGGAAGAAGAGAGAATTTGAGTGATCTTAGTCTTATCTATCACAAGGCTCCCTGCATGGGGTTTTTGGAAGCATTCCTCCAAACCAATAAACTTTGCCCCTTTATTTCTGGTGACAAGAGCTGCAACCTCAGCCTGCCGAGTGGCCCCTTGACCTTACAACTTTGGAGATCTGAGTGTTGATTCTAGTACTTGTTGGTTCAGAAATCTGTTCTCTTTGAGAGTTTAATTATCTCAAAATTCTATCCACTAGGTCGGCACCTGTGGCTCATCGAGTAGGGCGCCAGCCCCATATACCAAAGGTGGCATGCTCAAACCTGGCCTCAGCCAAACTGAGAAACAGAAAAATAGCCAGGCGTTGTGGTGGGCACCTGTAGTCCCAGCTACTCGGGAGGCTGAGGCAAGAGAATCGCCTAAGCCCAGGAGTTGGAGGTTGCTGTGAGCTGTGTGATGCCACGGCATTCTACTGAGGGTGAAAAAGTGAGACTCTGTCTCTACCAAAAAAAAAAAAAAAAAAATTCTATCCACCAGCTTCTTCTGCAGTTTGTTGGTTATATTATTTGTGAGAATAGCCGTAAAAATATTCTGCCATACAGTCCCATAAATATAAAATGACTGCGTTTTAATAGCATATTTTCTGAGATGGGAATTGTGACAACTATTTACAGTTAAGAAATCCTACTCCAGGGGCGGCGCCTGTGGCTCATTAAGGAGGGCGCCGGCCCCATATACCGATGGTGGAGGGTTCAAACCTGGCCTCCACTGAACTGCAAAACAAAAAAATAGCCAGGCGTTGTGGTGGGCACCTGTAGTCCCAGCTACTCGGGAGGCTGAAGCAAGAGAATCGCCTAAGCCCAGGAGTTGGAGGTTGCTGTGAGCTGTGTGATGCCACGGCATTCTACCAAGTGCGATAAAGTGAGACTCTGTCTCTAAAAAAAAAAAAAAAAAATCCTACTGCACGTAATCCACTCTAATTAAATTTCTGGATAATTACAAAGAATTTCAGTGGAAGAAGAATGCACAAATGTGGTAATTGTAGCTCAACCTTATTACAAATCGGCTTCTAGCCATG
>CAUYON010133592.1:0-11320 GCA_963573935.1 Arctocebus calabarensis
AAGGGTACAGGTGAAACTTACTAAATGCAGAATACAAATGTCTTCATATAATAACTAAGAAAATGCCATTAAGGCTATGCTCATCAGTTTGATGAAAATAGTTCAGATTGTGTATGAAACCAGCACATTGTACCCCTTGATCGCACTAATGTACACAGCTATGATTTAATAAAAAAGAAAAAGACTTGGGGGCGCAGCTCCCTAGTTCAGTGGTTAGGGCACCAGCCACATGCAATAGGGCTGGCGGGTTAGAACCCAGCCAGAGCCTGCTAAACAAACAATGACAACAATAGCGAAAAAATAGCCAGGCGTTGTTGTGGTGGGCGCCTGTAGTCCCAGCTACTTGGGAGGCTGAGGCCTCGAGAGAATTCAAGAGAATCACTTAAGCCCAAGAGGGTGACATAGCAAAACCCTGTGTCAAAAAAAGAAAAAAAAGACTTGGGCCAACTAACATGCACCAATTGGAACATGAACCTATATTTTCTGATCCTAATCCAATTTCTTTTTCCCTTTCTAATGTGTATAGCTTCCAAACTGAAGCTCAATTTCAAGGGCCGTTGCTGGCCCTTAAAGAATAAATGTGATTTCTACTAAGATGTACTGCATGCCAATTAATGTGGTCATTCTTTACTTTCTCCTTCACTCAAAATATGTATTGCCTGCTGTATGCTAGGCATTGTGATGAGAAGCTTGCTATATATAAATGAATAGAGCAGTCACTTCAGCTTTTTTAGATTCATATATCAAACCTTTGTGTTTAATCATGTTAGTATAATAGTTCATCTATTTAAGACTCCCAGAATTCAATATTCCAATACTAGCACCTGAAAAATAAAGGGAAAAACAGGTTGTAGTTCATTTGAACAGTTCTGCTCAATTATCCCAAACAGCTCCTGCAGCAGCTGCCACATTCTTCATGGTCTCACATACCAAATGCACCTTCAATTCTTTTCTCTCTCCTCCCAGACCTGAGCTTACTTTTAGAGAAAGTCAGCAGCTCTTCACCTGCTGCAATATGCCTGTGACTACTTCAAATTACAAAATCAGTCTCTCATGTTGAATGGGTCAGTTGGAAAAAGCAGGGGCATTTCTCCCCAGGTTCATGGATAGAATGCCATATGGATTTGGCATGTGAGCGCTGAAAAAGGCATAGGATATTCCAGTTCAGTTATTTGAAAAATGTTTATTATTTTCATTGTGAAGTAGTGGAGCTCCCTTTTTAAATTTTCGAGAGAAATCTTTTGTGGGGCCCCTGACTTAGGATAGATAAGAGCAGGGTTTTTTTTCTGGTTAAATTGGGAGTGTTCACAGCTCTACCCTTTCAGCTTTGACTAAGCTAAAAGGAAGGTTTCCATTCTGAAAGAATTAAAATTTTCCCTACAGAATATTAATCAGTTTTGAAGAGTTTGTTCTCCCTGCCCCCCACCCTGCCATAAACTCAGAACAATGCTAATATATGGAGTGTGTGTTGCCACCCCACTGCCTGTCCCCATGCAAACATGACTAATCAAGCATAGCCCTGTTCCCTACTAACCATAAATTTGGTATCAGTTTTCATTGTAAAACTCAATAAATTCACTATCTGTGTAAACTGAAGTTTGCACTCAAAATGAAGTCTGTTTATAATCTCTATGTGAGTCCTTTTGTTCTCATAAACATACATGGGCATCTTTCTTGCACACACAATACTTGTTTTATATTAATTACATGTTCCTTGAGTATGTTCCACCTGGATACTCAGGTGAGCAAGCTGTGAGCTCTGTAGAGGTTGAACTAGGGAATACACAGTTAGCTCTTAGAATCGCAGCTGCTCCTCTTACCCAGGTGGATTTAGTCTGGAGTAAACATCCTTTAGCCACAGTCTAGCAATTCTGAAAAAAAAAAAAAAACAAATACGAGTGGCTATGTGGGTGTTTAGAGAGTCTTTAGAAAACAGACACCCCCCCCCCCAGAGACTCTCACTAGTTTATCATACTCAGAGGCTGACTGAGGAGACATTATTCCCTCTTTTAGGGTACAAAATATTTTGTAGTGGAAATGACATTTGTATCTAAACAGTTCATAATCCTACTTTGCAACAATCCAAAAAGTATTTTTACCTCTCTGTCCCTGAAGTAGTCTGAATTGAGAGAGCAAGTAGAGGCAAGTGGCATCTCAGTGGATTTAAGGTCAAGGTCTGGACATTACCTTTGAAAGGCTTTATTTTCTCAAATCAATTTCACTTTCCTGACTACTTAGTGACAAAATTATGGGCTTTGGAGTTAGTTAGACCAGAGTCCCCCTTTAAGCTCTGCCTTTTGCTTGCTGTATTGTTTTACTATTTTGGGATCTCAGAAAGTTCTATGATCCCAAAGTTTCAAAGTATCAGTGTGGTGGTGCGGTAGCTCTGAAGTCAAGAGACTGAAGTTCTAGTACCTGATGGGTACCTTAAAGATCCTTGTGAACTTCAGTGTCTTCATTTATCAAAGAAGATTAGGTTTGATATGCTGTAAGGCAGCCACTAGAAGTGCACCACTCAGATTTTCCATCAAGAGAAAACTCACCATTCTGCTACAAAGAGTGCAGTTCTTTCCATCTGCCTCAGTTTTTGATCTGATGCCAGCAAATCTCCAGCAGCTCCAGCCAGTGACTGAGCATAGTGGGGGTACTAGAGCCTGCCATTTCTGTTCATCATGTTTGTCCTTTAATAGGCCATCTTTGCTCTTGAGATTCCTATTAGATTGGCTAAGACTTTTTCAGGGTGGCATCATGGTCTCTCCCTGCTCAGTGCTGTTTTCTCTCCCTTCCATTCATAAATGTCAGATCTGAAATGTAGTTTGAAGCCTTCTCTGCTTACTCTGCCTTCCTCCTCCCTTCACCTTTTACTGGCACTCTCCTCATTCTCTCCCCCAATCAGCCCCTTGCACTCCTAACTCTGTTTCAAAGTCTGCTTCCTCATAGACCCAAATGACATATCAACACCTGCTACAATGTCTATTGCAGGTCAATAACCTTTTAATAAATGCTAAAATGTTAGAGTGATCCTGCTTTCTCTTACCTTCGTGTTCAGCATTTTAGGAATAGATTTGGAGAGGATGAGAGAGATCCTTAGGAAGACCACACTGTCAGATTGTATGGAAAAGAGACAGTGGACACATGTTTCCCAAATATCCCTTTCGACATGACATTAGCTACTATAAAAATTGTTGGTATGGTCTCCCTCATCTGCAATTACTTAAATGTGTAAAGTTTAAAATACTCCCACATATTTCCAAAATATTTTAACATGCTCTTCAATGTGATGATGTTCACATTCATTTATGTATTCATTTGATTCTGGAAATATTTACTAAGTTTAATTTAGCACAGTATTATATGCTCAGGACTTAGACAAAATACAATAAATACTTGGGCAACATTATAGGTCAAGTTGTATTTTAGTGGCTAAAAGACTAATTTGAAAGATCAATTTTTACTTGATTTTCTAGTTCGCAAAGACCATTCATAATGCATCCTCTGGTGGGAAGACAGGCTTCCCTTGGGAAAATCTCTCTGGGCACATGCAGCTGCATTACGGGGTGCTCACTTCAGCTAGATTATATTCGACAGATTGCAAGCTCACAGGTGTCTGGAGTAGACCAGAAAACATTTATCTTTCTTACAAATTGGAAGGATTTTAGTTGGCTGTTCTGGTTTTTTTCACTTATATATGTTTCAATTAAGGATTTCTGTCCTAAAAAGTTACTGTTACCAGGATACGTTCTGTTATGTATTAAAGCATTCCAGATTTTTTCACTTCATTCTTAATTTTTAATGCAAATGCATTAAGTAGAATATTTGCTTCTTTGAACAAGTCAAGACACTCTGAAATTGCCTGTGTCTCGTGGTCAAAAAAATCTGCTTGTGTCTATTTCTCCACACTTCCCCATTTGCCCTCGCCACGGCCAAGTCTAATGAGCAAGGTTAAAATGGGTTATGACAGGGAACACTCATTTTAAACACGATGGCACAATTGTTTCTGAAGTCAGAATCCACTTAATGATCTGAGAGCTAGGCCAGATTCTACTTCAATCGAAAAAGGTGAAAAAATATTCGTATATGTCAAGAGATGAATAACCTGAAGATTTGTCATTTCAAAGACCGTATCTCTGATTATTCCCTACACTTAAATGCTCTCTTTAAATAATGATGTGGTTGCAACTAAGATGGTGGCATACGTACACAATTTTATTTTTGTTATAGTTTCTGCCACTTATTGGCTTCAGACAGCTCTGAATCTCCACTTAGGGAATAAACCGCTAATTATTGGTGTTTATTGTGTAAAAGGGAGATATTTTAAAAGATTGTTAATATCAAGAGGTGCCACGGTTGGTTATCACTTGTATCTCTCAAACAGCTGCCTTAATAAATTTTCTATAAATATCATTTTGATTATACACCAAATGTGAATTGCTCCACAGAAGACGAGGGACCATTAAGGTCTCATTTGATGATTTTCCTCAAGTTGACTAATGTCAGTTTCCATCCCCTTTTGTAAGGTTCAAAATCACCCATTTGGGGAGTTATTTCCTTACATCCCCTATAAAATCATGGTCCAATCAGGAAGACAGAAATCATTCTAGGTCATTCTGGCTGGAAAAATTTCAATGCAGGGAGAGAAACAAAGAGGCTTCCACAATACTTATAGGACTGCTAGCTTCAGGGAAATAAAACTTGCAAGGATCAGAAGGGAAAGCCACTGATAACCTCAGCTGTCTGTAGGATCATATGGGAGGCTCTTGGAAGATGCTTACTAGTTGTCAAAGCCCTGCCTGCTCCAGCTCACCTCCTGCCTGCCTTCCGCAGGGGAATAAAGCCTGTCCCTTTCATTAGATTTTCCAAATCTCATACAAGTCCATTTCTGTGGAGTCACCTGAGCCAGAGAACTTCTGGCAAGGGGATCCTGAAAATGTATTTCTACCTTACTGCACCTGGACACACATAGAAGGGTAGAAACAATACAGAATAAGCATAGACACCATCAGGCATAGCCTTACAAACCTGAGGAGGACAAACAGTCCCAGGAAGACAGTCTTCCATATTGCTATCGCCCATCATAGTAGGCTGTGGTTTCTTAGTCTATGACTGCTTGTATGGCCATTACGTGATGTTATCACAACTCTTTGAAGCTGCAGAAAGCCTCCCCATTTCCATGCCAATTTTTCCCCAAGCTTGGAAATGCTGGCTCAGTTCCCTTTCCAGGTGGGCAAGACTGTTCAGATGAAGACACACATTTTTAAATTCTCTCCCTGCTAAGCTTGAGACTGGCCCATCTTACAGGCTCCCTGAGCTATGGAGCTCCGCCCCACCCTTACTAATATAATTGCCATCATTTCTTGCTGCACCCAAAGGCACTCAGGTCACACTCCATCTCTGTCTTTCAGTGCTGGAAACACTCTATTGTTTTCTCCATACCGCAATCTTGGGGTTACATCTAATAGAGATTTTAAGAAATGTTAAAAGCACAAAGATTTGTTCTGACTGCTTTTTTAGACAATAAAGCTTAATTGCATCCATGGGCCTGTAAGCTTTCTCAACACAAAATTCTGTTTTAAGGTAGACTTCTGCTGCCACCCACATGAAAACATCTTTTTCAGAGCCTTGGAACTCAAAAGCTGATTAGTCTCCAGTTGAGGAAAGGGGACTTCAGACCTCAGGAAGATAAAAGCCTGGCTGGCCTCCTGGTGGGGTAAAAAGCAGTTTTCACTCCTTTGCAATGAATCTCCAGCAGCAGGAACACAATGCTGTTTCTCTGTAGGTCACCCCTTCACATTAAATTTGCAATAAATCAACCAGCCACACTTGCTAGAGGATTGTCTTTTCCTGTAGCTACTAAAGAGAAAAACGCTCCTCTAGGAATGTCATTGTGGATTATGGGCTGTGTCTGTCCTCTTGGAATGAAAGGGCCATTCAATGAGGATAGATTCTTGCTCACCTCATCAGAAAGAAAGTCCATCAATTCCCATGTGTGACTATGAGAGAAGATACAGGGATGGCGCTGGGTGTAGAGGGGGTCAGATATTCTGAGCCACCCGATTGCCCCTTATAGGTTTAGGGGATGTACTCCTAGAATTCTTGCAGATGAGGTGTGGTTGTGGGTCCTGGTGAGGACTGGAGAGAAAGGGAGGGAAGGAAACAATGAGAGAGCAAGGGAGCAAGTGAAGGAGCTCAGGGAATTTCACCCCCAAAGATCGCTTCCTGGGATAATGAGTATTTTGAATTGAAAATCCTTAAATATCAACAGGCTTCGGAAGAGACTTTTCCCTTATCTACGTAAAGAAAGAAGGGACCAACTAAGGAGAACAATTCCCCCTCCTTTTTCCTTTTGTCCTTTTTCCCTCTCCTTGTTAGCTCCTTAGTCATTATGGGGGAGAAAACCAAGAATGTAAGGACACCTGAGCAGACCCTTTTACCAGATATCACTGTCTGTAAGGATTATTTAAATTAAAACTATGTTTATAAGTTAAATTCTGTTTCCTTCATCTAATTATTTCCTCTGGTAATTATTTATTGTCCCTCAATAGAATTCTTTTACCCCCACTTCTGTAACCTGTTTTACCAAGATCCAAGCCCCCATTCTTTCTATACCCTCAAGAGGGTATGTAAGTTTCTGAACACCACTGGGATATTGGGCATCCACTTTGTGATTTTCCTTATGTGCATGATAAATACATTTGTAAGCCTTTTCTCTTATTAATCTGCATTATTGTGAATTGATTTTTCAGGGAAACTTCAGAGGGATAAGGGACTTTGTCCCTACACAAACAGGAAGGAGTGATGGGTGTGGAAAACAATAGCCTTACGGGAACTGAGTAAGATGCTGAGGCGCATCCAGGCATGAAAAATAAGAAAATCACATAGTAGCATCTGACCAAAATGGGCATACTCTCTCCAGTAGGATAATACAAATAAAAAATATATAGAACCTAAAACTAGATTGGTTTATGGCAATGGTCAGGTGCAAACCACAGACTTAAAGCTAGAGGCAGCGGGCCTCAGTGGCTCTAATTCAAATCTTTGGGGGTGTCCAGATGGATGAAGTAAAAACCATAGTGAAGAATCACCAGACAGGGTAGATGTAGAAATCTACAAAAGTAGGTAATCCCTACCCAGAAAATCCATTAGTAGAAAACAGGACTCCTATCCCTTGACTGGGGTTCAGAATATGACCATAATGTCTGGGAAGACAAAGCAGGTATAATCCAGGTGGAAAGTCATGCATAGAGGGTTATGGTATAGGGAAAGTTAATGGTTCAGAAACTCACAACATGATTTATGCAATACTCAAAGCTTACCAGGAATCCTAAAAATAAAGAAGAGTTCCAGTTATGAGAAACAGAAATAAAGCCAAGATTAAAATTACAGAACCAATAATAACAGTAACAATGGCTGTCATTTATAGACATATTACCAGTTTTCTGGCACTCTGCTATGTCTTTTTAATATTTTTCTCCTTTAATGATTACAACTACTAGTGAGGCAGGTATTACTGTTTAATTTGGCAGATGAAGAGATCAAGCCCCAGAAATTAAATTATCAAAATCCCTTAAAGAGTAGTGCCATGAACTGAATTCAGGGATCTTTGATTTGAAGTCTAATTCATTGGTAAGCATAGAATTGAGCTTGATTTCCTTCAGTCCTTACAGTGCCTGAAGGTATTTCCCAAAGATGGCTGCATGACTTTATCTCCTATTGCACATAGTTTCCAGCAATGTGACTGTGCCACTCCCCCACAATGAGGTGGAGTCTATTTCTCCATTCCGTCAAAACTGAGAGAGGTGAAAACTATCTCAGTTACAGATTTAGCTTCCTAACTAGCCTGGCAGTTTTTACTTACAGTCTCTCAGAACACATGCTCTTGGGACGCTACATCTCGGAATATATTCATCTGTTATCAGAAGCCTAAGGCACATGAGTAAAGTCGCATGTAGCTACTCCAATCAACCATTCCAGCTGTGTTCGCTGCTGACAACCAGCATCAACTGCAATTAAGTGGGTTATCTTGGGCATCGAGACCAGCGGAGCTTTTAGATAACTCCAGCCTCTTCCAACATATGACTGTAACCCCATGAAACTGCTTATCTGAGCCCAGAATCAGGAGAACAAATAATACATTGTTCACTCAAATTACCAAGGCTTGGGATGGTTTGTTATATGACAAAGAATAACTGGAACACTGCCCAAAGTAAAATGTGGTCTCCGCTATGGACTGAGTCTGAAGCTGAACATAAGAGTAAAGCAAGTCTGGGTGTGTGGAGAGAATAAAGGTAGAACATTAACTATACAACATATTATGTACTCTTAAGTTTGGGATAGAGAATGAGTAGGATGATTGTGGAACGTAAGGTTTTGTACCTGTTATTAGCTCAGCTTTATTAATTGTGTTTATTTTCTATGCTACATAAAAATTACTGTGAACCCAGTGGCTTACACATTTGTTATCTCACAGTTACCATGAGCCAGGAGTCTGGGCACAACTCAACCACATTCTCTGCTTAGAGTCTCGCTGAAATCAAGGTGTTACAGAGCTCAAGATCCCCTTTCTACCTGACATTCTTGCTGGCAGGACTTATTTCCTCGTTGTAGTACTATGACCCTCGGGTTCTAGAAGCCACCAAGAGCTTCCCGCTATGTGGCTCTCTCCACAGGCAGTTTACAACGTAGCAGTTTGCTTCTCCAAGGCCAGGAGGAGAGTTGCTCTCCTGCATGCGAGTAAGAAAGACCTACACAGATAACATAATCTTGGAAGTGACACCCCATCACCTTTGCCATACCCTGTGCATTAGAAGCAAGTTAAAATTTCTGCCCACACTCAGGGAGAGGAAATTAGATAAGGTTTGAACAGTGAGGGCACCTTAGGGTGTATTCCCCACAGTTTCTATGCCTTATTTAGTGTTTAACATTCATCCATTCAGGGTAGTGCCTGTGGCTCAGTGGGTAGGGCACCGGCCCCATATACCGTGGGTGGCAGGTTCAAACCTGGCCCCGGCCAAACTGCAGCAACAAAATAGCCACGTATTGTGGTGGGCGTCTATAGTCCCAGCTACTCAGGAGGCTGAGGCAGGAGAATCGCCTAAGCCCAAGAGCTGGAGGTTGCTGTGAGCTGTGACATCACTGCACTCTACTGAGGGCGACAAAATGAGACCCTGTCTCTGCAAAAAAAAAGAAAGAAAGAAAAATTCATCCATCCATTCATTCATTCTCTAAACTCGCTCCCTACTCAGGACCTTAGCATTTGCTTTTCCCTCTACTGGAGAGACATTTGCCAGGAAATTTATACAGCTCATCCCCTGCCTTCCTTCAGGTTTCTGCTCAAATGTCACCTCATCAGAGAGGTAGTCCCTAGACTGGCCTATCAAAATCACCTCATTTTGGATGCCAGCATTCACTATCCCCTTGACCTTGCTTTACTTCTCTCCATAGGTCTTATAAATACTTGATGCATATGCATTAACTGCTTCCTTTATTGGCTGTCTCTTCTACCACAATGCAAGTTCCATAAAAGCAGGAACTTTGTTTTGTTCACTGTTGAAACCCTAAAGCCTAAAATAGTGCATAGACATAGCTAGAATTCAACAAATATTTGTCAAACGAACAAACAAACATTTATCAAATTCCTACCATGGATAAGAGACAGTGCTAATTGCTTAAGAGATACAAAAAAAAGTTCCTCCCTAAATGGATTCAGCTGCGACAGAAAGAATCTTCTAGGAAAGAACAAAAACTTGAACCTGAGAATGAAGATTTTGAAGCAAAAATTATGGCATTTTAAAATTAAACTCAATCTGGAGCAGCTTAAAGAGGTATTGGAAATTTCTACAATTCTCATAGAAAACACATATTAAAACTGAGGCAGCAGGAGTTAGTGTTTCAGCCAAGACAAGTACTTGGAAAATTAAAACCATCTTGAAAGGAGATTTAAAACAAATCATTTCAAGAGCAGTGGTTTAGGAGCTCACCTTTCCTAGAGGCAGAGAGTTATAAGGAGACCACTAATTTAGGCATTATTAAGAAGTGCTTTATCTGCAGGCAGATGTGTTATGCTAGTTTTAATTGTTCTAACACATAAGCTACCTTCTTGCAGATGAAGCCTGACAGGTTCTTAACAATGTTGAGCTGTTTTCTAGAGTCATCCGTAAGTCTGCAGGTGTAAATATTGTTCCAAGGAGAGAACACTGAAAAAAGACTGATTTCTAGATGCTGATCCCTGTCGAAAAGAACATATGAAGTTGCAACATAGAAGCATTGGAACAAAATCAACAGTAGCTAAGAGGAAAAACATTTCTGAGAAATAGGAGAGTGTGAAAACACAGAAAGAATCTAGCCTTTAAAACTGGTTTGGCAAGGGGAAGTGAGAATGCAAGTGGCAGTGACTGTAGTTCAACCAGAAATAAAAGGGAAAACCAATCACAGTATGAGGGGAAATGACTTGGTTCCCTTCTGTTCCAGTCTTATTTTGTGATGGCAGGGATCATTCTCAAACAATCAGAATACTCATGGAGAAAATATCTTAGAGCAGCAACAATAGGACGAGGGGCACTACAGCAATTCTTTACTTATGTAAAAAAAAAAAAAAAGAAAGAAAGAAAGAAAAAAGCATGAATCTACTTTCAAAAGTGTGAATTCAACCTGAACTTTACTTTTCAGGTAACTGCCTAGCTTCTACAACCCCTTGCCCCATTGGTTAGAAAGTAATGACGACAGCTAATCCAAAGAGCAGTACAATAACTATGAATCAGTGATGGTGGAGGGGTGAAAATAATTTCAGAATGAACTTTAAACACATTTCTAGAGCAGAGAGGGCAGTACCTGTGCTCTATGCTATACCAACCACGCACAGTTTCTACCTAGCAGAAAAATGCAAAAATTGGAAAAGTTTTAAATCCAAATGGGTGCACTCAGCTCTACACCATCTGGGTGCCAAAATCTTGTGCATTGCACTTACCTGTTAAGTAATCATAAAGTGGGAGTAATTGGTATCTCTGAAAAATGCTATATGTTTTCAATTTTGAAATGTGAAATATTAAAGAAATGGTTCTGGCAAAAATGACATTTGGTGACTTTGGAATCTCTGGAAAAAAAAAATCCCCAGGGAGGAGCCAAGATGGCAGTCTGTAGCCAGCTTTCTGCAGACGCTCCTGTCCAGAAGGAGAGTGAAAGGACAGAAATTTAGTGAGAAAGCCAAGGGTTTGGAGCTGAGCCAAGAGACAAGGTCGAGGAACGCACATCAACCCTGCTGGAATGACCTGTGACCCCAAGGATACAAATAAAAGGTACAGAGCACATCACCAAGCAGACGGGA
>CAUYON010133593.1:0-14184 GCA_963573935.1 Arctocebus calabarensis
CCAACTCCTGGGCTTAGGCGATTCCGAGGACCTGGGACTACAGGTGCCCGCCACAACACCCGGCTATTTTTCTGTTTTGCAGTTCGGCCAAGGCTGGGTTTGAACCCGCCACCCTCAGTATATGGGGCCAGCGCCCTACTCGATGAGCCACAGGTGCTGCCCAACTAATAGCATTTTTTTTTTTTTTTTTTTGGAGAGACAGAGTCTCACTTTATCGCCCTGGGTAGAGTGCCGTGGCGTCACACTGCTCACAGCAACCTCCAGCTCTTGGGCTTAAGCGATTCTCTTGCCTCAGCATCCCTAGTAGCTAGGACTACAGGCACCCGCCACAGCGCCCGGCTATTTTTTTGTTTTGCAGTTCGGCCGAGGCCGGGCTTGAACCCGCCACCTTCGGTATATGGGGCCAGCGCCCTGCTCGCTGAGCTACAGGAGCCGCTGACTAATAGCATTTTTAAAACAAGGTTAGGCTACCTTAATTTGACTACTTAAGTTAAATGAAAGAAATCTTTTTTTTTTTTTTTTTTGTAGAGACAGAGCCTCACTTTATCGCCCTCAGTAGAGTGCCATGTCGTCACAGCTCACAGCAACCTCCAACTCCTGGGCTTAGGCGATTCTCTTGCCTCAGCCTCCTGAGTAGCTGGGACCACCGGCGCCTACCACAACGCCTGGCTATTTTTTCCCTGCAGTTCGGCCAGGGCCAGGTTTGAACCTGCCACCCTCAGCATATGGGGCCAGTGCCCTACCCTCTGAGCCACAGGTGCCGCCCTAAATGAAAGAAATCTTAACATTTTAAGCTCTTATTATGAACTGCAGAATACTTACATGAATGATCCACTTCCCCACTGCCCACCTCTGGTCCCATCAAAAAATATATTTATGAATGTTGATCTGAAATTCATGTAAGGCATTGTCAAAGGAACCAAATTTAGGGAAAAGTACCATCCTGGAGAGACTGTGGGCATCCCTGGATTCCTATACATGGTGTGAGAATTTCAGAATTACTGAATTACTAAGGAGTGTTTGTTGGGGAGACTAAGGGACTGGAAGATTATAGGGATGGGTCAGAGGAGAAAATGACAAGGCTGAAGGGGCTTTGAGGGCCCACAACCACCAATGGGGAGAGATGGGTTGGACCAGGAAAAAGGCCCAGAGAGAGAGTCTTTTTCTGGTTCCTGCACTACCACTCACAGATTAAGGAACCTGTGGGCAAATTTCGTAGATCCTTCTCTTTGGCTCTCCTCTGTATTCAACTTTCAAAAAAGTTAGCTGGAAGGCAATTTGGCAAGGTCTACCAAACTGTAAAACATATACCTTTTGGCCCAGACATTCCTCTTTGGGTGTTTATCTTATATATGTATATAGTCACAGACTACACACTCATTGCAATATCATTTGTAATAATGAAGAACAAAAACAGGCCAGGACCAGTGGCTCATGCCTGTAATCCTAGCACTCTGGAAAGCTGAAGAGAGTAGATTGCTCCAGGCCAGGAGTTTGAGACCAGCGTGAGCAAGAGGGAGACCCCCATCTCTATTAGAATAAAAAAACTAGAGCCTGTCTCTATTAAAAATAGAAAAACTAGCCAGGCATTGTGGCAGCCGCCTGTGGTCCCAGCTATTCAGGAGGCTGAGGCAAGATGATCTCTTGAGCCCAAGAGTTTGGTGTGCTGTGAGCTATGATGCCCCAGGACTCTACCCCAGAGTGACAGAGTGAGACTCGGAGCGGGGAGAATAAAAAGCAATACAAACAAACTATGGCACATCCACACAATGGAATGCTATACAACACCAAAAACAAGGGATTAAAAAAGAGAGAGATGAAATGATCTTTGACACACAATTAAGTGAAAAAGCAAGATGTAGAACAGTTGCAAAGTGAGCCTCTAAGTGAAAAATGAAGGGGATGAATAGACACTTATGTTCCTGTACGTACAGACTCTGTCTGGAAGGAAATGTGAAGAACCAAACATGTGCAGCCTCTGGCAAGGAAATCTAGGCCTGAAGGCTGTAAAACAAGAGATTTACATTTTTTAAAATCATGAGTGTATCCTGTTTTCATTTTAGGGGGGTTTTGTTTGCGTGTTTTGGGGACAGAATCTCGATCTGTTGCTCCTAGTAGAGTACAGTGGCATCATCGTAGCTCACTATAACCTGCAACTCCTAGACATAAGTGATCCTCCTGCCTCAGCCTCCCCAGTAGCTAGGACTACAAGCATGAACTATTGCAGCTGGCTAATCTTTTTTTCTATTTTAAAAATAGAATAGATGGGGTCTCACTCCTGACCTTAAGCAATTCTCCTGCCTTGGTCTCCCATAGTGCTAGGAATACAGGTGTGAGCCACCCTACTCAGCCCATGTACTGCTTTTGAAAAAAAAAAAAGTATATCAAATAATAAAAGATTAAGGAATATCACCTGGTGCCCTCCTGGCCCCACTAGGCTGCCATGTCGACCAAATGCACTTATGTGATCCAGAGCTCTCTCTGTACCATGCCAGACAAGGAATTCCTGCCTAACAACTGTGTAACAAGAGTGCTTAGTTTTACTGAAATGCTTTCTCACTCTTGAAAGCAATTCTGGGTTGCTCAGCTGCACAGCCGTGAGGAAGATCTATCAGGGATATTGTCAAAGCTGGAATCAGACAACTAATAGCACAACAGAGGGGTTGCTGGGCAGGGCCTTGTTTGTCCTCAACCCATGCCAGCTCAGCTCTCTGTGACTCCCAGGACCCAAGGGAAGGTGCACTGTACAGGGAAGTTTTGCTCCCAAGCTTCTTTTCTTTCTGCTAGCAGATTTATGGTTTGCATGTGAGAGATTTTCTATCTATGGATATTTCTAAATGTTTTCCACTTTTTCCCAGAATCTGCTTTTGAAATAATTTTCACTGAGATTTAACAGATGTCCAATTTAACAACCTAAAGGGGTGCTGGAAAGAAAACACTTCACAGTGCACATTGTTTTATACTGCAAAAAGTCACTTACGAAAGATTGTTAGGGATGAGTACTTTGTTTATTAAAATTCTGCACAGGTACCAAAGAAGTCTCTGGCCTTAAAATTCTGAGAAGTGGCTATAGTTCAACCAAAGGATGCATATCACACAACTCCTGGAAATAAAACTAGAACTTCAAGTTGTTCTCAAAGGCCTCTCCAGTCATTGCTCTGGCGGGGCCCTCACCTTCTCTCTCATAAACAATATGCAGAAGTCTGATGCTATGGCAAGAAAAGCTTGAAACCTCAATCATTCCTGAGTTCATGTGGTCTGCAAATATTTTCTGTGCCATACTCCTCCTGAGGCAACCACTGCAGACTGTTTGGGATCCAAGATAAGCCAAGGAAAGGGGACAAGGAGGAGGGAGTGACATGGAACAGAAAGAAAGCTAATGAAGGGAGACAAGAGTTGTTGATTTTAACCAGGAAATCAACTCAAGACTGTGGGAGTCAGCCTTGGGGAACACCCACCAAGAAACAGTCATTAAGAAGAAAACTATGACAGAACAAAGTAAGAAAAACAAAAGCAAAGCAAAACAAAACAAAACCTGGTTAATTGAGTGCCATTATTGCTTTTATTGCATCTCCGTGGTGATTATCTGTTTACAAACCCATCTCCCACAGTGAACCACCAGCTCCACAAAAGCTGGGACCACCCTTCACCCATGTCTAAATCCTGCTCCTTCCTTTTGGTAAAAGAAGTTAAGCATTTTCTTACCATTTCTATTGCCATCATCCTAACCCAAGCCTCCATCATCACTCACCTACACTGTTTTCAAGAACAATAAGTAAACCTAGTATTTAGAGGGCACTTATTCTGTGTCAGACACAGCTTTGAGGGCTTTAATGGAATTTACTTATCCAACCCACACAAGTCTCTGAGGTGGGTCCTGTCATTTCAAGCTGTCCTCACAGATCTCTCTAGTCACTGGTCTCAGATCCAGCTGGCCCCTCATTTTCTCACTCATAAACAACATACTGAACAACATCCTCTTTCCACAAATGAGAACACTGGGCTCCGAGAGGCTAAGTAAGTTCTTCCAGGGGGAACAGCTAGATTGGCAGAACTAGGATGACCCTTAGCTGACTTCCCAGTGTTCCCTGTCACAACCATGCTGCCTATAGCAGCCAGAAGGAGGATGCACTTTTCCAAAACGTGAAACTCATCAAAGTTCTTCAGTAGTTTCCTTGACCTGCTGAGATAAAGTTAAAACCTCCACCCGGGCCTGCAGAGCTCCGCTCACCCTTTCTGTGCCCAATATACTCTGCTGCCTCCAGATCTTTGCATTTGCGTTTCCCTACTCCAGAAACACCCTTCCTCGGCTCACATTGCTGGCTCCTTTCCAATCTTAAAGTCTTAGCTTAAAACTGGCCTTTTAAGACAGACTCTCCCTGACTAACCTCTCCAGTTCATCACCAGCGCACTTAACCCGACCTGAAAATCTCTGTAGTCATGTATCTGGCGCCTGCTCTCCACCCGCCTCCTTATCACTCTGTGGGTTCTGAAGACCTGCCGCGCCTGTTCCGAGGCCGCTGTGCGGAGCGTGGCACTGAGCCTGGCACACAGTAGGCGCTCAATGCTAATCTGTGAACCTGATGGATGCTGGAAGGAAGCCCTGCACGCTGCCGGGTTCCTGGCTCAGGAACCGAGCAGAGGCGAGCCCAGAGCCCGGCCGGGCAGCGGCAGCCGCGACCCGAGAGCTCAGGCCAGGCTCTGAGGCGAGAATCGGCGCGAGGGCTCCTCACCTGCGCGTCGCGGCGGCCGTGCCAGATCAGCCCCGCCAAGGTCAGCCCGCAGTTCGGCCCTCGTGCCTGGCCGCCCACCCTCCCCGGAACAGCTGAGCTTCAGACCCTCCAGGCAGAGACGGCCCCCGGGACCAGGCGGCAACGCGCCCCGGAGCGGGGCCCCATCCCGGACGGAGGTTGGGGCGGCTTGTCCTCCGCCTCCGGCTCCGGCGGGCTCGCGGTACAGCCAGGCCAGGCCAAGACGGGCTGGGCCTCGTCCGGCGCTCGGCCCGTTCCCTCGGCAACGGCGCGGGCTACGGCGCCCCACAGCGGCCAAACCGCGCTGCGGCGTTTCGCGCCGGTACCCTGACTTGGGGCGGGGTTTGCCAGGGACCCCCTGGAGCCCCAACCGGCCTTTTCCTGATTTTATTCCAACCTCTCTCTTAGAAAACCCACTTTCCTCCATCCTCGATCCCCAATTTGCCTTCCCCAAACCTAACTTGACCTAAAGGCGCCCTCATCCAGTTCCTCCCCTGGGACCACCACTCTGAGGAAGACCCTTAGTCAACTTGCGCACTTTAAGGAGATTATGTGCTGGGCACGGGACCTATCCTGGGGAACATCCATGAGATCCCGGTGCTTCAGGGAGCTTACACTCTAAAGGGGAAACTGAGCTGGACAAATAAATGATATAACTAAAAATGCAGGTGCCCCATAATAGAAAATATGAAATGTGAGAGCTTAAAATATGTAGCACAAAATATCTCATTTCCTTTTTGCCTTTAAATCAAGCATAAATCCACTGAAAGCCCACATCTTCTGGGCTGGTGGGAAATTTGCTGTTGGTCTCCACTGGGCTCCTCTTAGCCTATTTCTGGGACATCCTCTTCCCTGTTACCCAACTTATCTTTCTTCCTCTTATTTTGTTAAAGTGGGTGGTAGTCTGAATAAGAGGCCCCCAAAGATTTCTTCACCCTAATTTCTGGAACCGGACATATCAAAAAGGATTTTGCAGAGGAGATTAAGTTAAGATTCTGGAGATGGGAGAAGAGACTCTTGGGTTATCTGGATGGGCTCAGCGTGGTCACAAGGGCCCTTGTAAGAGGGAGGCAGGAGGTTCAGAGTGGGAGAAAGACATACAGAGATGGAGCAGAGGGGTAGAGAAATATGAAGACACTGCACCACAGGTTTGGAAGATACAGGAAGAGACTATGAGCCAAGGAAGGCCAAGGAAGGCAGTGACTTGTACAACCTGGAAAAGATAGGGCAATAGGGCAGTGACTGTGGCTCATCAGGTAGGGCATGAGCCCCATATACCGAAGGTGGCGGGTTCAAAACCGGCCTCTCTGGCCTCGGCCAAACTGCCAAAACAGAAAAATAGCCAGATGTTGTGGAGGGTACCTGTATTCCCAGCTACTTGGGAGGCTGAAGCAAGAGAATTGCCTAAGCCCAGGAGTAGGAGGTTACTGTGAGCTGTGTGACGCCACAGCACTCTACCAAGGGCGATAAAATGAGGCTCTGTCTATAAAAAAAAAATAAAGTAGGGAAACAGGCTCTCCCCTTGAGCTTCTTTCCCAAAGAGACCAGCCTGCTAGGAATTTTTGGTTTGTTTGGGGTTTGAGAGGCTTTTTTGACACAGTCTTGCTCTGTCACCCCAGGTAGATCATAGCTCACTGCAACCTCAAACTCCTGGACTCAAGCTATCCTCCTGCCTCAGCCTTCCCAGTACATACCTGGCTAATTTTTCTATTTTTAGTAGAGATGGGGTCTCACTTTTGCTCAAACTTTTGGTTTTGAACTCCTGAGCTCAAGCAATCCGCCCACCTCAGCCTCCCAGAGTGCTAGAATTACAGGTATGAGCTACCATACCCAGCCCTGTCACCTTGACTTTGGCTCAGTGAGACCATTTCCAACTTTTGACCTCCAGAACTATAAAGATAATAAATTTGTGGTAATTCGTTACAGCAACTTTAGGATTTCAAATAGGGTTAAGTGCACAAACATAATAATAGTAAATTAAAGCTGTTTTCAATTGAACAAAAATCCAAATGACAGCTCATATTCCCATGACAGCTTTGTGAGTTACTCCAGGCCAGGCTTTCTGAGAAAGGAATTCTCTCATCCCAAATCTGTTTTTTAAAGGCACAGGCAGTTCAAACACATGTTCTTTCTGAGTTTATCATCATGGTGTGGTCCAATCCAGAAGCTGACACTGCCCAGGATATCACCAATTGAAGAAGGCCACACATTGCTCATCCTAAGCAGGCAGGTGGCAGAGAAATCTTTCTAATGTGAAACACCACCTCATCAGTCCTGTTTAAGATACTTCCAGGGCTCCCTTTTGCCTTTAGGATCAAAATGCCAAAACATGGCTTCCAAGGCCCTGCTGGGCAGGCTTGTGGTCTGCGGCGCTCACAACTGTCCTCTGTGACTCTTCCATGACTCTTAGAACCAGCAGCATTTGCTTCCACCCTCAGGCCTTGTCCCACAGGGTTCCCTTTACCTTCTTAGAGTGTTGTTCTAGCTCCTCTCAACCCCCCTCCCTCTGCCAATTTCTATGAAAACGTGAGACAGGTTTTTCTGGGACAGAGGTCAGCCCCTCAGGGAGGATTTGTTCCTGCCTGGAGCTGTGGCCCCTTGCTGTGCAATGCAAGTTTGCCCAACGTTGAAAAGCCTGAGCCACCGGGATAAAAAGGCCAACTGTGTTGTTATGGTCTTGCACATGCGAACTGACTTACATTACTCTTTGAAACTGCCAGAGAAGACTCCAGGGCAGGCAAAGCTGGCTGATTCCTTAATTAGAGCCAGTGTGGTCCCAGGCTTTCCTGGCACTTCCTGTCCCAGGGCAGGTTCCTGCTTACTTAATTCAATCCCACTTCCACCAGTCACCAGCTGGTGACCTGGACAATTTTTTAACTCTCCAAATCTCAATTTGTTTGTATGTGAACTTGAAACCCCACAGGCCTGTCTTGAGGCCTGATATAATCATGCACTCAGAGTGTTCAAAGATACTAATCATTGGTCCCTATAATCTAGACCATCCTTGTCTTTCTATCAGGAAATAATGCTATTTCATCAACTAATGAAATAGATTAGAATAGATTTCCCTCAAATACTTTATTGAAATTAAATTTAAATGTCAAATTAGCCCTGGTAGGAGATGGTTGGCCATAGCTCTTGCTCAGCAGGTTCACTTCATCTGGATCACAGTACCCTCTCCAGTGGGCCTGCATGAATCGGCCCATTCACTTGGCTTGTCCCCATGGCCACCAGCATCATCTTGCCTTGGCCAGCGTAGCAGCCTCCTGACTGGTCTCTCATCTTCCACTGGGGATTCCTTGTCTCCCACCCCTTTTTCCCCATCAGACCATCTTCTCACTGCCTCTGGCTGTCTTCGATAAAAACAAAAACACACCAAGCTGGCTCGTGCCTGTGGTTCAAGTGGCTAAGGCACCAGCCACATACACCTGAGCCGGCGGGTTCGAATCAGCACCGGTCCGCCAAACAATGACGGCTGCCACAAAAAAATAGCCGGGGTGTTGTGGCGGGCACCTGTAGTCCCAGCTACTTGGGAGGTGGGGGCAGGAGAATCACTTGAGCCCAGGAGTTGAAGGTTGCTGTGAGCTGTGATGCCACAGCACTCTACCCAGGGTGACAGCTTGAGGCTCTGTCTCAAAAAAAAAAAAAAAAAAAAACCTCCTTCTCCCCCAGCTACCACAGTCTCCAAGACTGGTTCCTGCTGACCTCTGCAGCCTCTCCAGGTGGAAAGACTCCACCCTCTCTATCCAAGGGCCTTTGTGCTTGAAGCTCACTCTATCTGGAACATCACTTCCTCTGGGAAAGCTTCTTCTGCCCCCAGAATACAAGAGGCCATCACTCCCACAGCACCACGGGAGTCTACTTTCTAGTTGCTTCTGTCCAGGGTGCCTGGATTGTGTAATGATCTGATTAGGGCCTGTCCCTCCAGCCAAACAGAGAGCCCACCAGGGAAGGAATGAAGTTTTTCTTGCTCAACATTGCTTCCCTAGCACAGAGCCTGGAACACAGTAAGCACTCAAGAAATGTGTGTTGAATGAAGGAAGGAACAAATGAAAGGCTAGTGCTCGTGGTTAGAAATAACCACTCCTTGAATTATTTTTGTGTAAAAATTGACTTATATTAGCATCCCTTCAACATAGTAAATCTATTTTTTCCATGTCCCTTGTGAAGCTGGGGGTTTTTAATTTGCTACATTCAAGACATTTTCCTCCCATTAATTTTTCCTTGTTAAGTGGTTTTTAAGACTGATTTGGGCTTTAAGAAAGAAGTGCCATTTGGTATTTAAAATACTCCCTCAGCTTCCTCAGTGAGGAGGCTCTGGCAGATTTCCTACTGTTGACTATAACCGGTATGTCTTGGAACACAATGTCACCCTTCCAGAACTCTTCTTAGACCTAGATAAAACTTACTCTGTGTCTCCAGTTGGGGACAAGGTGTTTGGAAACAGCACCTTATGCAACAGAGCTGCTGGAGGGCCGCCCCTCGGAGGCAAATGAAATCAAAATCATGGTGTGTGGAAAATATGCCCGCAGAGTCCTAGGAAGCAAAGATTTTAAAGCTTCTTTGCCAATAATTCAGTTTTTATTTTTTGTTTCTTGGAAAACTGAAGGCTTATATTTACCACATGTGTTACCTAAGATGCAGACAGTGGAGAGAAAAAAAGCGATCCTGGACTGGTAAGGATTTCAGTTTCAGCCTGGTCCCAGCTGCCCTTTTTGCTACTGACCCCCCAAGCCCACCTCTGCACAGGCTTCCTAGGGAGGAGTATTTTCTTTCAGTGTGAAATCTTTTTGCTTGCTCATTTCTATGGGGAATGATACATACATGTAGAGTTGTTCTTGCTTTATTTCAAAAACATGCAGGGCTGAGACACCTAAATTTTCCCTCGAATACTTTAAAGCAAACTATGTACCAGAACCTCCCAGACCTGCTCTCAGCAGAATTTCCTTTGAGTTTTCATATCTCAAAACCTTATGTAACCTGACACAATTATCTGAAAAAGCTAGGAATCCAAAAGAAAGATGTTCTGTGCCAGGAATGAAGGTCGGATCTGGGAAAGAAGTGCTCTCCCCTCCCTGGGGACTGGGGCATACTCACTATGACAATGCCTAATTCATGTTCCAAAGAAAAAATGTGAAGCCCCTGGCATGATGACCAGTGAGTGCACTTGCCTCATCTCTCTGAACAAGCAATCGCTTAATGAGGGCTCCAGGGGCATTACACAGGCCTGGATCTGGTTGGTGGTTAAAAATATTTCAATAACCACCTCCAAGGCCTGGTCCTCCCAGGATGGAAGCAAGAGTGGCTTGGGTCCCCTTAGGGGTATAACCTCTCCACTGACTGAAAAAATTGACCCACCTGGAGAGCTGGCGTCGCATGCCAGAGGTTAATACCACAAATGGTGTACAGGTGGGGGGCTGGAATTCGTACTTCTGCCAAGTGTTGGTCCAGGTGATTCTGACTCAAGCCCTGACCCCAACCTACCCTCAACACAGGGAGGTAGGGAGAGAGAACACTACTGGAAGTGCAGATATGAAAATCGGCTTCACCAGGAGACAACCTGCATTCTGGAAGACTCTCAGTCCAAGAAGCTCTTTTTCTTCTTTTATTTTCACTTCTGAAAATATCACCCTCACTGGCTGTTTGCATACCTGTGGCAAGGGACCTCCAGGGAGAATCGGCACCGCTCATAGGTGGCTGACTTTTCAAGGAATTCGCTGGAGAAAATTGTAGGCAAGTCTGTGAACAAACCCCTCTCCATCTGGTTTCAGTTTATTTTTTTAAAAAGCCCAACATACACAAGGCTCTTGCGAGCAATCAGAAAAATAGCCTCAGCTTCCCCAGGGGGGTATTAGCCACCAGGGGTGGGGCTGAATTATGTATATGCAAATAAATTAAACCAGTCAGCCAACAGCAACTAATTTTTGTAGCTTTTGCAGTTGTTCTGCCAAGAAAAGGCCTGAATTGGGGTGATGGAAGCTAGTTTTGGAATTAGTCTTTAACAATCAAATTGCCTTAATTCTGCCATTGGGAGATTATGTTTCTAATCCAGAAGCAAATAAAACAAAGTTGCCCATGGAATAATGCCAACCCCCTAAGCTCGAAGCCAGAGGGCAATGTGGCCTGATGATTAGGAGCATAGAATTTAGATGACTGTGTGACCTAGGGCATGGCATGTAACCTCTCTTAGCCCGTTTCCTCATTTATTGGAAGGGGATAATGATAGTATCTGCTGCCTAGTGATGATGTGAGGATAGTAAATAAAATGAAATACAAGCAAGCTGAGCACAAGGACTGGCACACAGCAAAGACACAGTAAATGTGGAAGAGGATTATAATAACTCAGAGCCACACTGAGGGTCCAAGACTCCAAAGGGGTTTCATATGGTGTTGGCTGAGCTCTCCCCTCAAGCACTCTCAGCACGGGCTTGCTTTTCCCCCTAGGACTGGTCCAGAAACCCCTGCAGAGCATATTCTTTTAGTGTTTCCCAATCCTGAGAACCCTAATCCCCAAACATCTGCCTTCCTGGAGATAGTCAAAGGAGTTCAGAGGAGGATGTCCCATACAGTTTGAAACCACAAGTGATGCTCATTTCCTGCATCTTACTGTCCCCACTTCCCTGCCACTAAAGGGAAGATTTCCTTCAGTTCAGTAACTGAAGGGCCCTATTTCAAGAGGCCCAGCCTAGATGGGACACCTCTGAAAAGTGGGGGATTTTGGTTCATGCCTAGGGCATGTAGAGGCGAGCTGCAAACCTCCAGGGCTCCCATGCTACATGAGTGATGTACTTGGACCATGAACACCCAGCTGCCTCTGGACTCAGCCCTTGCACATCCACCAGCACCTCCCACTCAGTTTGTTTAAACAGACCTCTGTTCTGTCCCTCATTTGGATGCAGTAATAAGACTCCCAGCCTCCCCTCTCCCCCACATCTAATTCCTGGCCAACTAGGACAGAAGTCTCCTTCGCTCAGACCATCCCAAGCTTTCCTTTGCCTTCAGAATAAAGTGTAGAAGGCCACATGTGACAAACATGGCTCTGCCTTAACACAGAGTTTGGGTTCAGGTACGCCTCTGAGTTTGAATCTTGGGGCTAGTCCAAGTGTACTTGAGTTTGAGACCTTAAGCAATTTTCTCAGCCTCTGGAAGCCTCAGTTCCCTCGAGTAGAAAATGGTGATAATGTCAACATCTTCCATGAAAGACTATCATGAAGCATCAACACCAAAACCAGGCCTTGAGACAGAGCAGAAATTTGGAGCCAGTGTGTGGAATGAAGATTGAGCATATAGGGGGGATTGAGCACGAGGTGGCTGCCAGCCAGGGAAGGTTTGGAGACCAGCTTTGGGCATGCTAAATGTGAGAGACCTCTGTGTGTCCAAGGGAGGTGTCCAGGGGCAGCTGGACATAAGGCCTGGAGTCATCAGGGAGGCCTTGGCTAGAAAGCCAGTGGGGGACTCGCCAGCATGTGAACAGGAAGATGAGCTCATGGGGGAGGAGGATCCGCATGTGAGGCCTTCTCAGTGAGGTTCACTCACAAGCAGAGAAGTTCTAGAAGGAGGCTGAGCAGGAGAGGCAATGAGGTAGTAAAGCCAGCAGCAGTAGCTTCACAGGCACCAAAAGGAGAAAGAGCCTAGGGCAGGAAAGAGAGGCCAGCACAGGGCAGAAGTTTCAAGGCAGCCAAGTTGGCTGAAGGCAGAGATGGGCCAAGGGGATTTAAGTCCTAGGAGGTTATTTGCTGGTTACATTTGTTGAGGTCAGGAAAGGAGCTCAAATAGAGGAGGGGATAGTGGTGATGGCGGTTACAGAAATGTGGCTGTGACTAGAGGAACAGCAAAAGAACAATACTTTAGAGATGTAGGATTGAGGCGACCAATGGCTGAGGCCAGAACCAGTGCACTCGCTGCTGGGAAGGGGCAAGTGGCTAGCTGTTAACATTGGCTGAGCCCAGCACGAGTCCTGGCCCGCAGTACGGACTGTGAAAGTTTGCTTTCTTCTTCTTTGAGGATGGAGAATAATGAGGTCTAGGGCCTGGGTGGAGGAACTGGCCATTGGCAGGGAGAGGGACGCTCTGTCATTTTGCTGGAGGAGAAGGGGTAGGGTGCCAGGTGGGAAGCAGAGCTCAAGGCAGAGCCTCCTTGGGACTCTGCAGCCACTAAGCTGGACCACGGAAGGAGGAAGAGGTGGTGAGTGTGCTTGGTTCCAGGACCCCAGTATAGTCAGAGGACAGAGTGTGAGGGTTCTCAGCCTTGGCACCCTGACCCTGGACATCTCTCTCCCTCATCCACAGATCCAGCAGTGACCTGCCTAGTCTTTATCCCCTTCAGAGCGGCATCCTCCCCAAAATACCAGCAGATGGTGCCAGTGAGCTGCTGGACTGCTCAGAGGAGCCTGGAGCCAGCCTGCCGGCCTCCCACCTACCCCCTGGTCCTGGAGAGCCTGGGGCACGCTAAGGGTATGGCTAACCAAGTTTCTGACCGAGGGGTGTAAGGAGTGGGACAAAGGACTAAAGGAGACTGTGGGCTGAGGGCTTAGGGGCGGGGAGGCTCAGGGGCTCTGCTCCTTCAGGTTGCCCTTCATTCCTCTGCCTTGCCAGGCCCCACCTTATCTGCTGGGGCTCCCACCCTCTACCCACCTTCCCTTCTCTTCCCTGGAGGCCTCTGCTAACCCAGACTCCTGGTTCTGGACGAGGCTGGTTCTCTGCCCCTAGGCAGGCACAACCTGGCACCAGGCCTCAGACAGGGCTGGGCCGGCCCCTCCCATCCATGACTGCCCAAACACCTTCTATTTCTAAAACGTCTCCACCTAATGAGGCCTAAAGGGTCGGCAGCATAGATCCTGGGGAGGAGGACGCATGGCCTGCTGGCCTAGGAAGTGGGATGAGGATGAGAATGGGTAGTTTCTATAAAATTGTGGTGGACTGTCCAGTCCCACCCATACCCAAATCCCACAAGACTGATGACTCTGCCCAAGGTGGCACAGTATCCTAGAAGCTGAGTTGCAAACACCCCCTTCCCCTATGCTCTGAAGCCAATGGCAATTCCCTACACCCCCTCTTGGCAAGTCTCCCTCTCCATTGTGGGCTTCCTGACCAGTCGGGATCCTTCCTGCTTCCTTCACAGGACGCGTAGGGCCCCGCTTCCCAGTCTTCACCTTGCCTTCCTGCCCCCATCATCCTACCCTTCAACTCTTACTCTGCTGCTTTTTTTTTTTTTTTGCAGTTTTTGGCCAGGGCTGGGTTTGAACCCGACACCTCCAGCATGGGGCTGGCCCCCTCCTCCCTTGAGCCACAGGCGCCACCCCTCTTACTCTGCTTTTACCTTGAAGGCTCTCCAGGACCCCCACTCTCTCTTCTACCTCCCCCCCAGCCCCAAGTGAAAGCCTGAAATGGGCCAGTGTTCAGTGGCTAGAGCTGGGGGGGAATCCATTCCAGGC
>CAUYON010133600.1:0-37987 GCA_963573935.1 Arctocebus calabarensis
AGGCTGGTCTCCAACTCTTGAGCTCAGGCAATCCACCTGCCTCAGCCTCCCAGAGTGCTACGATTAAAGGCGTGAGCCACCGCGCCTGGCCATAGTGTAAGCCTTCCTGGTGTAGGGATGTGACCTGCTCATCTTTGCATGCCCTGCAGTGCCTGGGACAATGTCATAGATGTTTAGTAGATGTTGAATGAAGGGTCAAGGTGAGGCGTGAAGTGCCGGGCTGCTCTTTCTACTGTTATTGGTTGGTTCCTGTTTGAGAAAGTATGCTGCTTAGTCCTTCCACAGGTGACCCAGATAATCAAATCTATTATCTCCAATTCTCAGATCTCCTTGGAGGGGCGTCTCCTCCTGATAACTATAGCTGACTTTCCTCTTCTGTTTGTGTTTCTTTTTGTCTCATTTTTTTTTATTATTATTTTGTTGTTGTTATTTCTGTTTTTTTTTTCCCCTTCAGTTTGAAAGCGTAGACCTTAAGGCCATTACTGGTAACTAAGACTTCCTTCTTCTTTTAGGCCACGACTCAGCCACTTTTGGTATGCCTTTGGCTCCTTTTAATGCTTTATTCAATGTTAGAGAATTTGGGAGAAGGAGCGTGAACCTGCTAGAGTTCCAGATTTGGTACAATTCCTAATGTTTGAGGATTGTAAAAATTTATAAACATAGACTCCAGATTATTAGGGTTTATTTTTAAACAGTGTTGTCATGCATTTGACACTTTGCCAGAAACTGTCTGGGACCCGACATCTTACTCAGGTTGTACTAGACACAGTAGCCAGCCGAGGGCTTAGAATAATTTAACTGGGACGACTCCGCATCTCACCTGCTATGTTCATATTTCTGTTTGTGAGGAATTTTCCTCTCTCTCTAATTGATTTTGCCCCAGAGCAGAATTATTGGCTTCCTTTGCTCATGCAACAAACCTCTGAGAGGTCAATCATAGCTTATAGGCTTTTTTGATTGATTTGCAAACAGTATGGGAAGGTCACTGCTTTTGACAGTGACGTGAGATTCACATTTAACAGGATACTGAATTTTCCTTTCATTCAATGAAAGTGGCAACACTGCTAAAAAGGGTGCCAATTAAATCTGAGGTGTGAGATTAAAGAGGCAGTTTGAGCCAATGTAGAGCCATTTTTCTCCATCCTTTTGTTAGATATTGTTTCACACTGTCAGGTCAGTCCTTACTGTCTTTTCCTGAAAAATACTTGGTTAGACTCCTTAAATATATCGATGATGTGCCCTCGGGCCAACATACAGCCCTCTGCCTCATGCCTTTGATAGCGCATCCATTTAATAAGAACTGGCATAAATAGTGAACCCTCAGGCAGTGTGAGATCCTTGACAACTTTCTATGTGCTACATTTTTGAGACAATAATAGTGGGATTTTCAGAAACCCTTTTGGTTTAGTATTAAAAAAACCCTGTTGGTTTTCTACAACAGAAAATGTATCTGTTTTGCTTACCACTTTATCTTTAGTAAAGGTTGTGCCTGACTGCACACACACACACATGCCCACACGTCATATTGCACGGACATATGTACACGTATGCACGTACACACACACACACACATATTATTTCAGGGTCAAATACTCTATCAGAAAGACCTCGCTAGAAATCGAATAACTGACTTTTAGAGTGAGCAGGGTTTTTCAAGATCATCTCAGCCCAACTCTCCTTATTGAAAGTGAGGAGGAGATGAATCTGTGAAAATAGAATTTAAAAGCCGCCGTAACTCCTGACCAGTTAAGCCTTGAAAGAGCCATGTGATCTGAGCCACCTGTTGTCACAACTGCTGCTTCTCAAATTATAGATAACAAAATCTGCTTTTTCATTTTTCTTTTTATACAATGACTAGAGAGAACTAAATGAAATTAGATGAAAATTTCCTGTATCCTTAATTAATGAATCTTGTTATAGACCGACTTCCCCTTTATTGGCCTACTTTGCTTAGACTGGTTGATACAAAACCCTTGACTGTTAGACTGTGAAAATAAAAAGTTAAATGCACCCTTCCAAAAAGAAATACCGACTATGACCAGTGAAACTGCTATGACTGTGCTGCAGCCTGTATGATGCTGCAATCCTGCTGGAAATCCCCGCGTCTCTGCCTATGAAGGAAACCTCATCTTCCCTACTTTGGAATGCCGCCTCCTTTCTTTTGGACTTGGTGCTTCCGTAAGGGTTATTCTCAAATTCTGTGCTTTAATAATTTTTAATCGTTAAATTAGATCCTGACCCTTTTGATTAAAGTGACAAATCATAGGTGTTAAGGGATTCGATTGAATTTTACAAAATAAACAATTGAAGATTTCTTATCCATCTCTCAGATAGTGAAAATATTCATTTTTTGGAACCATCATTAATTTGGGGGATATGAGTCAAATGATCAACAAAAGAAAAGACAGTACAAGCCGTCCTACTGCCCATTGTGATTGTTGCACTAATCACAGGAACACACAAACCAAGCTTCAGGACCCGGGCTTTTTCCACAGTGGACTCAAATGTGTGAGCAACCACCAGTGTTAAGTGTCACTTCGCCCAAATAACATACCAGAAAACTAGTTAAGATCAGGTCTGTTGCTGTTTTTTTGTTAGGAGATTAAACGTGTGAATCAGAGTCTGGCACTCCAAAGTTTAATTGATAAGATATTAAGTAGAGTCCTCAGGGACTTTGCAAGTAATCAGGTTCAGAATGTAAAATTAATGAATGTGTGTGGAAATAAAATAAAACATCAAAGCCTCCCACTATGAGCCCCTTATTTTGATATGAAATAGTTCACTTGATTGCAGCTATATTAAACTATTGCAAACTGTTCTACAAAATAAATGATATATTTTTATAGGAAGAAAATTAGAAACTAGTATCCCAGATGGTATTGATCATATCTTCCAGTCAAATTCATAAATTTGTTTTTTCAAACACATACATTTAAGTAAAAATGCTCTAATCAATCACAAATTCAGCATCAGTTAAAAAATACTTATAATTTTAGGCTTCTTTTCTAAGGTTTTTTTTTCTATAGGTGAATGGACCAAATTGCCCACTGGATTTAGACAATCACTACTAAAAAAATAACAATAAATTTGACTTTGTAGTTTTGTTATGTTTCTATTGCCTTAAATGCCTCAGTGGGTGATAGTTACATAAATTCTTCCATTTTTTTCTATGTAATTTAGGGTGGAAAAATTGAACTGTCTTAAGCTAAATTTCAAAAATTTGATCTGAATATCATGTTTTGAAAGGTTGAATGAGTATATGGCTAGCCACTATTTTAAATAGCAACAGATTTATAAGAACTAATTAGTTCATGGCATACAAATAATCTAAAAAACATTCACAGAAGATGAAATGCTTCTCTAACCACAGTTCCATTAGCATATTTTAGAGAATTTTGTGTAAGCTATTTCCATTATGTTTTTGCAAACTGACATAAATTAAAATGTCAATGAAATGGTTACTGACTGCGTGGTACCATAATAAGTGTGTCCGTCCTTCTAGAAATTTACTAACACAGCTCTATATCTTCATTGCATCAATCTCACTATCTTCTGAAGGAAGTCACTTTTTCAAAAGAATTTTTTTCTGATTGAGATGATTTAGCATTTTTAATTTTCCTCTTTAAAAAAACACTTTGGTTGATTCTCTGAAATTATTTTCTCTTCTTATCTTAATTTATGAAAGAGGATGTTGAAACACAGGGGTATTGAGGCCCAGGTAGAAATTCTTGACAAAGTTTGGATTAGCTCCCGGGTTTGGATGAGTTAAGAGTAAAACCACGAAAACACTGAAAGGATTTTGCTTGCAGAAAATAAAGTGAAAGAAAAAAAAAGAATCAACAGCAGCTGTTCTTGAAGGGAATTTTATAGGATAATTAAGGGCACATTATCTTCTCACAATACAGTAGAGTTTGTTATAATTTATGAGATTTATGCCTAAGATGCATTTTATTTTTTAAATTTCAGGTTAATGTGAAGGTATAAACAACTAGGTTTACAGCATTTGCGTTTGTCGAGATGTATTTCAACGGGAAAAAGTTCTATTATTATTCTCATTGTTGCAGCCATGATAGGAAGGAAACATTTAGACATTCAGAAGAATTGGAAAGGTAGGCCCTCAAGTTTTCTAATTTCTTTTAAATGATAACAACTTAAGATGTCCAATTCCTTTGGCAAAGCTAATTCAAACCTTCCTCGGAGTTTATCCAAGGCACCAGGGTGAGCCACTCTTCCTCTCAGAAATAGCTATGCCTCTGAAGCGGGCCAGTGTGCCTTAGGCTCTCAACTGCCTCCTCCAGACCTGGTCTTTCCCGCACAGGTGCTAAGTGCAGGGTCTGTCTGAGCCTTGCTTGCCCTTTGACAGGAACTTGGCAATCTGAGCAGTTTTGAGAATTGGCTGCTCTGAGGGGTCATTGGGAGCTGTTTACAAAGCTCCAGTTGCTCAGGTCACACAACTCAAACCCTCAGTACAGGGACCGGGAGTGGAAGGACGTGGAATGGAGTTGGGGGCAAAGTGTTTTCATTGCTTCAGAAAGTAAGAGAAAAAGTTTTTCTTAGATTCCATGAATACCCATTAAAAATTTCATATATTTTGAATAGCTACAATCTTAATGCTTTTTTGGACTCCCTATAAATAAACAGCAGTGATGTTTGGGCTTATAATTAGTATTTCCTAAAATAACATGCACGTATTTCCTCATTTAAGTGTTTTTGTTTTTATTTTGTTTTTTGCTTTTTCTTTTACAACAGCATAATGGGAGCTAAATACCCTCTCATTCCTTCTTATAGTATCGTCTGGTTTCACTAGACTTTAGAAATGTATGTTCTTTTACTTTAACTTTTATAAATGTTAATATAGCGGCAGAATGAAATTTAAGACATCCAGTTCCGTGTCTTTAAGAGGAATCTCTAAACTCTATTTTGGTTTTGGGTTTTATAATTTTTATGAGTACTAAATTTATTCTTGTAAGCCACCCTTTTAAATAGAAAGTTAACTAATACAAATTACACCATTTAATTATGCAGTTAAATTATATGTAACAACCAACAAAAAAATCGTGTTACTCTGTTATTTATCCAATCAGAAATATTGCAGATAAATATAAGCCAGCATTTTTACCACCACTAGATGGCACTCATTTGCTGTAATTTTGGCCAAATAGACTCAAAAAGCTTTATCATTATATGCAAAGTTGGGGGAAGGCAAATATTATCCACCTATTTGATGATATTTTTCTATTATTTAGCACAGTGACAAAGCTCAATTTATCTTTTCCTGGATGCTTCAAAGTAAATCAACAATATTTATAAATTTTTTATTCAAGGATTCTTTCTTTTCGAGGAGAGTTGAAAACCATCTTCACCATGGTGGTAAAATATTTACTTATAATATTTGGCAGAAAATATATACTATATACAGTGTTCCATTTAATCTTCTTTAATTTCATTGCTTCACCAATTTATGTTACTGTTTCTCATGTAGCTACTTCTTGAAAAGTTATAAAAAGGCATACTCAAAAATTTTTCTAGTATTTTAGATGACAATCTTTTTTTTTTTTGTAGCACCAGAGTCCCCCTTTATCACCCTCAGTAGGGTGCCATGGTGTCACATAGCTCAAAGCAACCTCCAACTCTTGGGCTTAGGTGATTCTCTTGCCTCAGCTCCTGAGTAGCTGGGACCACAGGCGCCTGCCACAATGCCCAGCTATTTTTTTGTTGTTGTTGCAGTTCGTCCGGGGCTGGGTTTGAACCCACTACCCTTGGTATATGGGGCTGGCGCCCTATCCACTGAGCCACAGGCACTGCCCAGATGATATAAATCTTCAAAATTAATTTTTTTGAGCTGTAGGCCAAGAGCACCCAATGATCTGTAGGGGAGTCTTCTGTGATCTTAAAAATGTGTGAGAAATAGTCTCCTGAACTCTGAGACCTAAGAATGAAAATGGCCTTTGATGATAAAAGATTGCAATTTGATCCTAAAGATAAATCATGGAATAAAATTTCCCAAACCTCAAACTACAAACCAAAAGGCTGGGAGATGTTCAGAGGAACAAGCCCATCAAAGGTCAACTTTCTTCTGTAGAAGGTATAGCTTAGTATTATAAAATAAAATCTAGGACTTACCTGTTCTAATATGTTTTGAAGTCTCTCTATTTCACAGTCTATTACAAATTTCTTTTCTTGTCTTCTATCAAGTTCTTCTAGAAGTTGCCTGTAGCTGACATCATTAAAATTTTCCACACATATAGCGCTGACGTGCCAGCCGTTTTGTCCTGCTTTTTCCATAATAGCTTGGAGTATGGAGTATCCTATTGGGGGGAAAAAAGTTACTAAAAATATGTTTTTACTCTCCTTTAGTGATTTACACAGGCACCAAGCCTACAGCAACATTTTAATGTTCTAAAATATACATGGAATACTTTAAAACTTAAAAATCTGAGTGGCTATTTCTGAATCATTGTTTTTACTTTCAAAAACTCAAGGCAACAAAATCTCTTAAAATACTGATTGGTTAGACCCCGAGGAAGCTCTCACAGGGCCTTTATTTACTGAGGAATATTGTTTTGCACTTTCTAGACACATTTTTGGTGAGATAAAGCAAAGATCAAAGCCACTGCCGCCTGCAGTCAGTAACAGTTTCATGAACACTTTTTGTTCTTTTTCTCGTTAGACAGAACTCATTTCCAACAACCGTTTTGACTCTCCCCTCCAGCAAGGTAGTAACAGCATGTTTGGTTCCCTTCACACGGAAGGGAAGATGTAAAGGAAACAGCGCGACAGCAGGTATCGGTACCGCGGATCCATGATGGTTAGACCTCGTGTGGGGAAGAGAACGGATGTACACTGCGTGGCACTAATTGGCTCTTCCCTCTTGGCAAGAATGGTACCCACTGGGGGTGACGTGAACAACCATCAAGTGCCACACAGGCGCTCATGCTCAAGATTTGGTAGCGAAGAAAGACATTCAAATAACCAAAAGCAACTTAGTTCTAAAAAGAGTAATGACAGCAGTACTCAAGGTAAAATGTTGGCCTAATTGAAGGCTTGTTAAATCTCTCTGGATGGAATAAGGAAAAATACCCCAGAAAAGAAACAACTTAAATTCGGTCTTGGAGGTTGAGGCGATGGCTGCTAGACTGCAGGAGGGTCGAGTGTTTATTAGGAGACAGTCTGGTTATCGGATGAGAGAATGGGGGGACGGGCCCCACTCAGTTCTTGATCTGAGGCTCCGTGCAGGTGGAGGCAGTCAGCCAGTCCCAGCATCTGGGTGAGGACAGGGCTGTGCACGGGCATCCCAGCACCCGCCTTTGTCTTCGCGCTAACACTGTCTTCAAATCTTCCTACTTTATCCACCTTTGAGTTTTGAATCATAATGTGAGAGAAGAAAAGAAAAAAACAGATTCTTTGAATCTATAAGTAGCCCTTACACAAGGATGTGTTAGAGTCTGCGCCTGTTAAGCAGCTAGTTTTTAATTTATGGTTTAGCATAATTAAAATATTCTAGCCGTCCTTAAGAAAGTCTAACACTTATTTGAGTTCATTCTACAGCAACTGCTTGTGTTTCTCCCTCCTTTGGTCCTGGAGTCAGAATAGAGCGCTGGGTGGATTAAAAGGAAGGTGAAGTGAACACAGAGCACGTGGGAGATAAGAGTCTCTTGTTCTGTCTTTTGACTGGTATGCGAGTGTCACAGACTCAGGAATCGTGAGTTTTAGGTGTATTCTCCCCATGCCAAGAGTTTCAAACATCGCCGATGCTCCAATTCTATCAGCAGGTGGATGTGATGATGAGATCACATTTGAAATATAAATCACCTGGCCTCCTGCCGAATGAAATGCTGTGGCAGTCAGGATTCTTTTTCGTCTAAATGAAAAAAAATTCCCCAAAGAGGAAGAAAGAGGGCATATTAATTACTATGTAATTATTTGGTATGTCTATGGGTCCATTTGGTCTTTCCTTTTGTAATACGTGCCAGTAATTATCTTTTTAATATTACCTAGATTCCCTCCTCCCTGAAACCCAAGCCCCTTTCCCTCGGTTCCTATGCGATGCATATGTAACAGGGGACTAGGAAACCTTTCTGAATGTATGTGCTCATGCCACATTTATTTAGTTACTGGGGCTGCTCTCTGACCGTAACTGAGGCAATGTTCCTTTTATTCATTTTTGACACCTATAAACATGTTCTCTGACTTGAGATGAATGCTTTTAAAAATACCAACTGACATCTTACTTTTCCTTTTTCTCTTTTTATTTGTCATTGCACCAAAATATTCTAAGATATGTTTTTGTTTGATTGAGCATTGTAAAAATTGTAGCTATCAGCCACATACATCAAAGCAGGCTTTCTGCTCCCAGGGATTAATTCATAGCTTGGCATAGTTCTCTAAACATTGCTGCTTTTTTTTTTTTTTTTGTACCATGTGGCTGTCAGCCTCCACATCAGTTCTAGGATCCATGTTGTTATTCTCCTGCTGACATGACTTTTACAGAACATAGAACCACACACTTTCTGATGAAATTTTCATATGTTTTCATTTATGTTACAAAATGGGAAGGTTTACACCAAGGAAACAAAATTATAATTCAAATGCGTCATTTCATTATCTGATTTTTGGATTTACAAATGGCACTAGAATTGAAATAAGACAGTACCCCAAGACACAATTTTAGTTGAATGGCAGAGAAAATTGGTCATCTAAAAAAGCCCCATTAATCATAGTCAGAAATAAATGCTGTTTTTTCATTGCAGTGTCAAGAATGTGCTGAAAACTTAGACTCCTTCACAAGCTGTCTTTGATTTTAATATACTCTCTTATTATTCATTGCTACTTAGATATGTATATTTTATTTTGTTTGCCAGGATAGCAGAGAATATATTGTAACTAGGAGAAAATATTGCTGTCGAATCTATTATTATGTAACTTAGTTGTTATATAAACTAAAAAATTGCAAGTCAAGCCGTACTCTTTCTATATCTGGCTATAATTTATATCTGCTAGTTAAAAGAAAATATGTAATAAAATACTATTGCCAAAATATAAATACTGAAGCTTTGGGTGAATAGCACATAATTAACAGAAAATTCACTCCTTTAGAGAATATTTTTAAGCATGTTTCTACTTTAAAAAGCTGTATAACATTTTAATTCAGTATAGCTCATGGAAAACCTAATGAATGGGGGGACGGGAAATGTTTTTTTCCCAACATTACATAAGGTATATCAAGGTAAAAAAAGACATGATTTTGTCTTTATAAGAGACTTACTATCTAGCAAAACTTTTAGGTAAAATATCCATTATGTAAAAAACACAGCATTGTATTAATAACTTCAAAAAATTCAAAATTTTTTTAGAATACGAAGGCGAGCATATGATAAACATAACAGTTTACTGCATTATAATAAGTAATCGGGGCTTTGTCATAGTTATTAAAGAACATTACCAATTGCACATAAAATATTTGTGTTATTTGATCCCATAATGATACTAGCGATTATGTTAAGCAGAACAATACTGAAATAAGTAGTCCTGAGCTGCTGCATCCTTCCCCGTCATCACTTTTTACATCACTTATGGATAACGACCTATTTTGGATGAGTAACACCTCAGAGATGTCACTGCTGGCAACACAAGCTGGGCTCCTCTATCTGATGCTCTGTTTTTAGCAGTGATTTAACTGTCTGTACACAGCGCAGCAGAAAGAGAAGCGGAAGAAGACATTTATTTCCGGGAGGAGATAATTTTCAAAAGAAAGGAGTCATCCACCTGCCATCAAGAAAACGCTACATGGATAAGCCCATTGTGCTTTTCAATGAGAAGGTCGCTGGTGTGCTCCCAAGGAGCAGGGTCCACGGTCAGTGGAATGCCAGGTACACAAGTCATATGTTTCAGAGGAGAGAGAAATTGAAGAGAAAGTGGGCAGAGATGAGAGTGCAGAAATTACGAAGGAGTATTAGTGGGGTAATGCAGTAAAGAGATGAAAGCCATGCCGTTTCGATGAATACGGGGTAGAGAAATGTCTAAATTATGCAAACTGGTTTGGGAAGGAGAGGACTGGGTCCATCCCATGATGGTGGCAGTGGGGTCATTAAGCCAGAAAGGGTAGTGACAGGGAGAGGGCGCGGGCTTTCACTTACTCAAATTAAAGCCTCTTTAATCTTACAAATAGCTATGCGGGGACTTGCCACTACACCATGAATTTCTGTGGTCCTAAACTGGTAAATTTGGGGACAAAAGTGTGTGTGTGTGTGTATGTGTGAGTCCACCTCATGCTGTGTGTTGACTCGAGTCTGAGAGAGAAATAAGCTTCTGTAATCCTCACTGCATTTGACGCCTCCATGCTGAAACTGTAGAGCAATTTTAGCAACCATTTAGTTTGGACTTTTTCCAAAGCAGCTTAGCACTAAAATAACACGTTCAAAGGCCGCAGTCTGAACCCCAAGGTCTGAGCGCACAGAGAGAGTAACCAACATTGTAGCTTGGCTAAAATTATCTGCAGCTGTGCCTATCACATTTATTTATGCCATAGTTTAGGAAGGGCACACGGAAAATAAGCCGAGATTTCCCGCTTACAGAGCTTGAAGCTGTACACGTAAGCCTGAGATCAAGTGGAAGGTCCTGAGTTTTCCTTTTTCTGCAAACACTCAAGAGTCAAAGTACAAAACTCATCTTCAGAGATGGCTGAAGACAACCATTTTTGAAGATCCTCATCATTCTGGGTCCTGGATTTCCCCTAAAGCCTCCTGAGTTTTCTGATAACAATATTATTGTCTGCCCCACTTAGTTCAGGTGATGCAAGGAAATTTGATATTTTAAATCTTTAAAAGCGAAGCACTCTGATAGAGTCTGGAAGTTGTTCACAGCTATCAATTCTCTCCTTTATCCAAAACAAAGAAATTTTAACCTAGACATCTGGATTGTCACAATAAATCATTTTCTTGACTTCACTTCTGTGACTAAGTTATGGCCAATAGGTTGTAAGTAGAAAGGTTCTGTGGAAGCTTCAGGAAACTTTCCTTAAAGCACAGTCTGAGTCGGGTCGACCTTTCATCTTGTGGCCAAGTTTGAATTACACTCTCTGGTCATGAAGTTGAGGCTGTGAATGACGGAATGACTGGGTAGAAGGAAGCTGGGTCTTTGCCTTAATGAAACGGCACCTGGCTCCCTCATCATCTACCCAGACTTTTAAATGAGAGAAATAAATCTCTCATCTTATCTTGTTCTAGCCATTAATATGCCTTAACTGGTTTTCTAACAGCTGCAATTGAACCTAATCCTGATTAATATGGGCATATAACAAGTATTCGCAACTATTTGTGGTAACTCGCGGCACTAAATGCCTCTCCTAAGAGGCATGTCCAGTCACTCTTTTCTCTTATTTCTCTTCAGTTTTTCAATTCATATATTCATTTGTTTACAAGGCAACTGGATTGATCTTTGTAAAAAGAAATCCTAATTATGGGACTTCCTTGTACACATCCTCCAATGTTTTCCTGATTTTTTAATGATACATATTAATTGCTGGTTACACTTGTTCTCTTTCTGCCTCTTCACTGTTTTTCTTGCTATCTCCCTTCCAGCAGATCGGGGCTCCGTGCAGTCCTGCCCCGGGGCCTTTGCACACGCTGTGTTCACAAGCTGTCATTTCCTTTAAAAGGCTGTCCACTGCCTCTTTTGCCGTCTATTCATCTTTCAGATGTCATGTCAAGCATCACACACTTCCTGACTAAATCACTTTCCCCTGAAATAGACTCTCATAGCTTTTGTACATTTCTGTACAGGAGACTTTCATCACAGTTTCTAATTATATACTTAGATGATAATGAATCAATGTATTTTCTCTTCACTGAGACGTCGATTCCATGAAGGGAAGGACTATTCCAGTGCTCATTGTCTAGTCCAGTAAGTGCTCAGGGAAGAGTTGTTTGAAAGTGTGACTAGACTAATGGGCAGCTCAAGAGAAATCTGGTGTGAAAAGGCTCAGAGGTGAAAAGGAACGGGGTGTGTGGAGAACTGGTGTGGCCTGTGGAAAGAGCTTCTCAGAGTGGAGGAATAAGCAAGGGGGACATGTCTCCAGGGCTTGCTCCATCGTTTTAAGGAATTGAGACTTTATTCCCTAGAAACTTAAAGAAGAAAGTAACAAAACAGAATGTTTCTTAGAGTGATTCTTATAGTGAAGTATGGGAAGTAAGACAGAGATGGGTAACAGAGAGGGGAGACCACTTAGGGAGTGGCATTGTGGTAATCTGGGTGAGAGGTGAGAGGGCTGGATTTGGGGGCAGAATAAATCGACTTGGTGATTGGTGAAACTAAGGGATGAAGAGCAGGAAGAATGAGCATGACCACCCACTGCTCTGCCTGCGGCCACCCTTCTCTGTGTCCAGACAGAACGCTGAGGTCTGTTGCATCTCCAGAGCCAGCACGATTTTCTATTTGGATTGCAGTCCTCTGATGAAAAGAATCCTTGCAGCCACCTCCATCATCACCCAAAGAAGGAGTACAGATTCTAACACAAATTTGAGAAATCCGTTTTTCTCTTTTGCTACAGACATAAATTACTCAAGAGACTATTTTTGAATATTCCTTATGAATACAATGGATCTTTTTTCAAGTTTAACTGCAGAATTTTTTTAACTCCTTACACTGTGGGCTTTTGTCAACATTCTTTTATAATATTGTATAAGGTGATCTGTTTTTATTTAAGTAAGACATCTTAAAAAATTTGTATACTTTTAAACCCAAATAATAAAAGTTTAATTTCTTAATGAGAATAATTGGCATAATTTCTATACAGTTATCATTTACTCATAAAGTGAGATTTTATCTTTCTCTGTTTTGATATATATTTGTATATCACGCTATACATACCTTATCCTTCTGATTTTACTCTTTTTTATATCATACTATATAAAGTTCACAATTCAAACTTGGAGAAATCCAGCCACAGTATTATCATAAAGGAATCAAAATACGCACTTGTGAATTAATAGGCATCCAATAACGTCTTTGCCTCACATTAAGCATTCAAAGTGCTTAAGGGATAATTTTGAACATCAAACTTATTCAACATGCCAATATTTTTGGAAAACAGTATTAAGGAGAAGAATAGATCCCTTCCGAGGGAATTTAACTACAGGGACCATGCCTTGGACCGCAGCTTGGTCCTTAGAGGGTGGGGAGGGCGTGACAGGTGCGGATGGGGAGGAGGAAGGAGCTGCTGCCTCCCGAGGTGCAGAGCAGGGAAGCCTGCAGAACTCTTCACAGTGAGTAATAGTTGATAGTTCCCAGAGCAGTTGGCTGCAGTGGAGATTGATAAACCCATTATGTTTATCAGCATTTCACAGTATAATCAGACCTCATAACCCAGGAATCATCCCCAACACACCAGTGAAGAACCAGACACAGGAGAGTTTACGCCACACGTCGGAACAAAACGCTACTGAGGGGCAGAGCTCAGACTCTGAATTAAACTCACGTCCTCCCTTCTTCAGTCTAGAAAGTTCTCTCCACACTGGAGTAGGCGGGGACAGCGGGAGATTAAATGAGCAAGAAGGGCGAGGCTGTGGGAGGAGGACGTACAGATTCGGTTTCTTTCATGCTCTGCACAAACAAGTCTTTTATTTCAGCATCGTCTGCAAGAGCTACCTTTTAGACAGATCCAAAATCCACCCCTCTCTCCTGCCTGCACCCAGGTGCCTCTTTCTGAGCTTGGGTCCTGATCCTGCTCCCTTCACTCGGCTCAGAGCACAGCCGTGCTAAGAAACCCCTCAGGCAAGCTGATCGCAACACTCGGCAAGGACGTTTCCCCACTGTCCCACTTGGCTCCGCGTCTCTGACTCCATCTACTGCGCCCCTCAAGCTCCCCCAGGGATGAGCCCCTGTCTAGGAGTGCTCAGGGGCTGTGGGCTGTCCCCAGCCTGGGCCCGAGGGCTCACCTTTCACATGGGGTTTTACTCCATGCCGTCTGTCCGGTGAGGCTGTGCTGGGCTGCTGGGTCTAACTTTTCGGCTCATTCCTCCGGGTCTCCGGCTCCTTCCCGCCCGTCACTTTCTCCCCACACTCGTGGCCACCTACTGTGCTCTGCATTTTACTCGCTGGTCCTGTTTGATTTTGTTCGGGGAAGCTTGTCAGAGACTTTCCCTTTTGTCCACTGTGCCTGGAAGAGGGCCTGGCACCTCAGAAGCCCCTCAAATACTTTTGAATAATTAAATATTTAAAGTTTAGAAATTATTCTGTTGATAACAGTGAAACACTGAAATCCTTGGAGCACGGAAAAGACATAAAACTGCTTTCATAATGTTAGCTGGGTACAGTGGAAATAATAAGAGTGGAAAGACGGGGTGCCAACAGGAGACTGCTAGAATAGATACGGGCGTAATGCGAGGGTTCTTCTAACACATAACCCCCCAAAACGTGGAGAGAGGTGGCAATGGCTGCTGTTCTCTCAGTTCTGTACTTGTTCTCTCATTCTGTGTAAGAGCCAGGGGATTCTCCACTCGGTCGGTGCAGCCGTGCATAACATAACTGCCATTTCAGGTAGTCAAATATCAGCATGTCTTATTGTGCAACCTACAGATAGTTTTGAATGATTAGGAAGTAATATCAAGTCGGATTAAGTCATAGTACTTAACTTCTACTTTATGCCTTTAGGTCTCCAAAGAACCCAGCGGGTAAAACTGCCACACCCGGGCAGCTGGATGTCACAAGTCCCAGAGCCTTGCAAACCTCAGCTGGGAAATCTTTTTATTTATTTATTTATTTTTATTGAATCATAGCTGTGTACATTAGTTCAATCTTGGGGTACAGTGTGCGGGCTTATTTGTAGAAACGCTGTAGTGCAGGCGGCGCCTGTGGCTAAAGGACTAGGGCGCCGGCCCCATATGCCCGAGGTGGTGGGTTCAAACCCAGCCCCAGCCAAAAACTGCACAAAAAGAAAGAAAGAAAGAAAGAAACGCCCTAGTGCTTCCCTGAAAATTACCCCAGTGTTCATTACCAATATTCTAACAACTATCTTAAGTCATTCACAAAAACTAAAATAAGGTTCCAAAGACTCAGAATTAATGTTAAGTGTGAAATCCATTCAAGAACAGAACTCCATTCTAAATGATTCAAACAGAAATACTTACTGTACATAAAAACAGATCCCGGGCTCATGCTAGAAAATTGGCTGGTTGGTTGAAGAGGTAAGGTTGCCAGGGGTTTATGTATAATTCTGGGTCTTCCCAAACCATTTTATTGTGCCCTGTGATGAAGTTTTGAGTCCAATACATCTCATTAATTAATCATGAGAGCAATCACCAGTAACATAACACAAAGACAACAGAAGTGTCACATAACATATTAAATAGCAGTTTGTCATATTCATGTGCCAAACTGTGTACTGTAAATAATATTAATTTGGATCTGGCTTTCATACACAAAGTCCAAACCAGTCATTTGCTTGACTTGAAAGTGATATTTTAAAATGTTACTTTTGTCTTTTCCTTAGAACGAAAGTAGCAGTACATAATTTTCTTGTGATGATTCTGGTGAAAGGATTTGCATACACTTATAGAGACAATTTCTGTTCCTAGCGGGAACAAACCCAGGATGAAGTAAGTGTTCACCAGTTGATTAGCCTAATTTTTATATCCCACTGGGGCCAGCTCGGTTCCAAGAACTAATTGTAAACTCGTGTCAGTGACTGCGAGTGAATACATGTGATTACCCACTATTAAATTTCTTCAGTGGGGAAAGGACACTGAAGTGATTATCAGAATACAGAGTGTTTTCCTGCACAGCGCGCCAGGCCAGGTGACCTTGGTGGTGGACCTGGTGGTGGACGCAGCTGCAGAAGCTGCTTTCTCATTTCAGCTCTGTGGTTCTGAGGCAGGTCATTTAAACTCCTTAATTTCCTTTTGACTTTCTATGTAATGAAGATGATTGACGTAAACTTTTATCAGTCATGATAATTTTTTCTACACCTTTAAATAAAAATCAGCATTTTCCATGGTAGAAGTAATTTAGAGTGCTATTGTCCATGTAAGGGAACTACATCGTGGATTCCTGATAGGTGAGGGAATTTCTTTCTACAACTCTAGGAGAATATCATAATTTATAACTGAACAAAAAGGAAAGGAAAAAAAAAACAAATATAGCTCTTACTCTTTTTAAAAAAAACTTCAGTAAATTTAGGGGGTAACAAAAACAAAGGTTTTTTTTGTTACATGGATAAATTATATCATGCTTTCAATGTGCACAGGGTACTCACAGGTAGATTTTTATACTGCACCCACCTCTCACTTGTTCTTTTGCTTAGTTTTTTTATGCCCCTCGTACACTCTGTGCCCATATACAGCCCCCATTCAGCTCCCTCTTATAGTGAGAACATGTGGTATTTGTTCTTCCATTCCTGAGATACTTTGCTTAGGATAATGGCCACCAGTTTCATCCAAGTTACTGCAAAAGATATTATTTCATTCTTTTTGTGGCTGAGCATACACCGTAGTCAGTATATGCCATATTTTCTTTGTTCATTCATCAGCCGATGGGCACTTGGGCTGATTCCACATCTTTGCGATTGTGAATTATGCTGTGATACACATTCGAGTATAGGTGTATTTTGATAAAATGAGTCCTTTTCCTTTGGGGAGATGCCCAAGAGAGAGACTGAGGGATGGAATGGTAGGTACTTTGACCTCTTTGAGGAATATTGCTTTCCTCAGTGGTGTAGTCGCCTCCATTCCCACCTACCAGTGTCCATGTACAAGCTTCTTTTCTCACTGCATTTGCACTAGATATTACTTTTTGACTTTTGGATAATGTCCATTTTGACAGGAGTAAGGAAGAATCTCATTGTGGTTTTAATTTGACTTTCCCTAATAAGTGGTGATTTTTCCTTTTTTTAATATTTTATTGTCCATTTGTCTACCTTCCTTTGAATAAATGTGTTGATGTTTTTGCCATTTTTTGATTCCTTTTTTTTCTGTTGTTTCGGTTCTTTGTATTATAGATTCCAAATGTCAGCCCTTTGTCAGATGTATGGTCTGTGAATAATTTCTTCCCTTCTATGGGTTGTGTATTTACTCTGTCTGCTGTGCAGAAATGTTTTAGTTTAATTAAATCTCATTTATTTATTTTTATTGTTGCTGTATTTTCTTCTGGGGTCTCACATATGTATTCTCTGCTGAAGCCAATGTCTAGAAGATTTTTCCTACATTTTCTTCTAGAATTTTTATGGATTCAGGTTTTATGTTTAAACCTTCAACCCATTTGAGTTAATTTTATATGTGGTGAGAGACAGGGATCCAATTTAATTCTTATGTATGTGGCTGTCCAATTTTCTCAGACTCTTATGGAATGAGGCTTCCTTTCCTCAGTGTATGTGTTGTTGGCTTTGTTGAAAGTTAGTTGCAGTGATGAGGCTTTATTTCTGTGTTCTCTGTTCTTCTATGCCTACCTTTACTCCACACCATGTTGTTTTGGTTATTACAGAATTATAGTATAATTTGAAGTCAGATAATGTGTTGCCTCCAGATACATTCTTTTTACTTAAAATTGCTTGGACTTTCTGAGCTCTTTTGTGGTTCATGTAAAAGTTAGGATTATGTCTTCTAGATCTGTGAAAAATGACATTTGCATTTTAATGGGAATTGTGTTGAATATGTAAATCACGTTGGGCAGTATGAACATTTTGATAATGTCAGTTCTACCAGTCTATGAGCAGGGGATGTTTTTCATTTGTTTGCATCATCTGTGATTGCTTTGGTCAGTGTTTTCCAGTTTTCCTAGAGGAGATCTTTTACTTCCTTGGTTCAGTATATTTCTAGGTATTTTATTTTCTTTGCAGCTATTATAAATGGTGTCGAGTTCTTGATTTGACCTGCTACTTTACTATTTTAAGTATATAGAAACAGTATATACTTAAAACAGTATATACTTGATTTGTATACATTTATTTTATAACCTGAGACTTTACTAAATTAATTTATCAACTTTAGGAGTCTTGTGGTGAAGTCTTTAGAGTTTTCCAGATATATGAAAAATATATGATCATATCACTGGGAAACAGGAATAATCTGACTTCCTCTTTCCTAATTTGGATGCCCTTTATTTTTTTCTCTTGCCTCACTGCCCTGGTTATACTGCCAGTACAATGTTGAACAGAAGTAATGATGGTGGACAGACTTATTTTCTTCCAGTTTTTAGGAGAAATGCCTTTAAGTTTTCCCCATTAGCATGATGTTGACTGTGGGTTTGTTATACATAGTTTTATTATTTTCAGGTTGTCCAATCTATGCTTAGTTTATTGAGGGTTTTTATTATGAAGAAGTGCCAGTTTTATAGAATGTTTTACCTGCAACTATGGAGATGATCATATGGTCTTTCTTTGTAATTCTGCTTATATGGTGAATGATATTTATTGATTTACTTATGCTGGAACATCCTTGCATTCCTGGGATGAAACCTACTTGATCGTGGTGAATTGTCTTTCTAATGTGCTACTGGATTGGTTTATTATTATTCTGTTGAGGATTTTTGCATCTATGTTCATGATAGATAATGAGCTGTAGATTTTTTACTCTCATGTCCTATCCTGGTTTTGGTGTCAGGGTGATAATGGCTTCATAGAATGACTTAGACAAGATTCCCTTGTTCTTGAAGCTCTAGAACAGTTACAGTAGAATAGGTACCAGTTATTTGTAAGTCTGGTAGAATTTGGCTGAATCTTTCTGGTCCAAGGATTTTTGGGGATATTTTTAATTACTATTTTAGTCTTGTTATTTGTTCTTTTATCTTTTCGGTATTTCTAATCCTTAATGAATCAAACTTTGGCAGTTGTTTGTTTCCAAAATTTTATATATTTCCTCTAGATTTTGTAGTTTGTGTGTGTTGAGTCTTTTATATTACAGTGGTCACAGATAGTATTTTGTATTTTTGTGGTATCAGTTGTAATGCCTCCGTATTTATTTCTGATTGAGCTCATTTGGGATCTTGCCTTTCCATTTCTAGTTAATCTTGTTAGTGATCTATAGATTTTGTTTACCTTTTCAAAGAACTAACTTTTTGTTTCACTAGTCTTTTGTACTTTCATTTATTTAGTTTTTTTGTTTGTTTTTGTTTCACTTAGTTCTGCTCCAAGCTTTGATATTTCTTTTTTTCTGATAGATTTGAGTTTGTTGTTTTCTTCCTTTTCTAGTTCCTTGAGGTATGAAATTATGTTGTTAATTTGTGATCTTTCTGTGTGTGTGTGTGTGTGTGTGTGTGTGTATTGAGGCTGAGTTTCATGTTGTCATCCTGGGTACAGTGCTGTGGTATCATAGCTCACAGCAACCTCAAACTCTTGAGTTCAAGTTATTCTCTTACCTCAGCCTCCCAAGTAGCCACATGTCTGGCTATTTTTAAAGACAGGGTCTCACTCCTGCCCAGGCTGGTCTAGAGCTCCTGAGCTCAGGCAGTCCACCTGCCTTGGCCTCTTCGAGTGCTAGGATTGTAGGCATCAGCTACCATGCCCAACCATCTTTCTGTATTTTTTATGTTAGTTTTTAATTCCGTGAACTCCTCCCTCAACATTGCTTTTTCTGTGTCTCATAGATTTTGGGAGCTTGTACCATCTGTGATTTTTAGTTCAAAAAAACTCTTTTGATTTTCATTTTAATTTCATGATTGATTCAAGAATTGTTCAACAGAAGGTTTAATTTCTGTGACTTTGTACAGATTTGAGAGTTCCTAGGTTAGGTGCATATATATTTAGGATGTTATATGTTCTTGTTGAATTGTTCCTTTTATTATATAATAACAGCCTTTTGTCCTTTTTTTTTTTAACCACTGTTGATTTTAGTCTATTTTATCTGATATGAGAATTGTACTCTTCTCTTTTTTAATTTCCAATTGTGTGGATATTTTTTTCCATCCCTTACAGGGTGCCCTTTTGACTTTTCTGTGCCACACTGAAAGAAGAAGAGGTATTTTGGGCTATACATCGAATACAGAAACACTAACAAAAGATGATGAGCAAAAATAAAAAAAGAGCCTATGCATAATTCTGTGCATAATTTTCATTTCTACTACCACAGGTAAGCAAAAATATCCTTACATAATTGGCATGCAACCTGAGCCACAGGTTGGACACACCTGGATGGGTTTCTTGGAAACAGCATACATTTGGATTGGTTTTCATCCATTCAGCCTATCTACCAAATTTTTCTGTGTATAATTCACACCTTTTTACCCGAATTTTTGAGAGGAAAAATAAGGATACATATTATACATATGTGGTAGCATTAATTCTATATCTAATGAATGTTTTTATTTCTTTTATTTATGCTTATGAATTAAAAGTGTAATTCTAAAAAGCAATAACAGTATCTGTATGCAAAATAATACCCTGGAATATGGTAATGAGTTTTGTTGAACTTATAATAAACTTGTAATGAAAGCATTTTCAGGGTGGTGCCCATAGCTCAGTGAGTAGGGCTCTGGCCACATACACTGAGGCTAGCGGATTTAAACCCGGCTCAGGACAGTTAAGACAACAATGACAACTGCAACAGCAAATAAATAGCTGGGCATTGTAGGGGATGCCTGTAGTCTCAGCTACTTGGTAGGCTGAGGCAAGAGAATCTCTTAAGGCTTAAGGCTTAAGCCTAAAGGTTGCTGTGAGCTGTGATGCCATGGCACTCTACCTAGGGAGACAGCTTGAGACTGTCTTAAGGAAAAAATAAAAAGTATTTTCAGCCAGCAAAGAAGAATGTATTTCTCTTCATATGCTTTAGGCAAGAGCTAGTAATCTAGCTGATATTTTTACAGACCTAAAAAAAGGTACCTAAGTATGAACACATAGAATTAAAAAATTCAAATGAAAGATTTTTTTTCTGAAGGTTTTGACCAAAAACCTGGGTGTGCATTATACACAGAAATGCATTACATGTGGCAAAATAAAGTATACACGTGTCTTCTGTGTGCAGCGTTCAGACTATTCACATAAAATGTTGGTATTGATATGGAAGACTCTGTGCTGTTCATTATGTTGAATGATATCTAGTTGTTTGGTTTTCTCCCCTCTGTGACTGTTTTATGAGATCTATGAGCTTTAACCTTTGGGTGTCTTTACAATGGTCATTAATTCTCTTCCATGTATAATGCACTTTTATACATTTCTTGCGGGGCAGGTCTAGTGGTGACAAGCTCCCTTAGTGTTTGCTTTTCTAGACAAGGCTTTATTTTTTCTTCATTCATGAAACTTAGTTTTATAGGATACAAAATTCTTGGCTGACAATTATTCTGTTTAAGAAGACTAAAGCTTTCCACAGAGAATTATAAGCCACAACAGTAAAGATTGGTGTCCCATGCTTAGTAAACTTTTTTTTACAAAAGTTGTGTTTTCTTTTATAAGTTGTTGCCCTCATCTTAACGCTTGCAGATTTTCTCCTTGACTGACTGCAGCTCAAATGATAACTATTACTTGTTTAATACGAATCTTTGATGTTTGATAATTATCCTATAGCTGCATGTGTATGGATGTCTAGATCTCTAGTGATACCAGGTAAGTTTACTTCAAGTGTTCCCTTAAATAGGTGTTCCATGCCTTCTGCTTTTGTTCTTTTGTTCTTGTTCCTTAGGGATATGTATGATTTATACATCAGTTCACTCACCATAGTCTTGTATTTCTTGAGTGATGGTTGTTCATTCTTCTTTATTCTTTTTTTCTATATGTTTGACTGACTGGGTTATTCCAAAATTCTTATTTGTTAAGTTCTGAAATTCTTTCTTCTTTTTGGTCTGGTTTGTTGTTAAAACTTTACACTGTATTTTAAAATCCCCTAAATAACTCATTTCATTAAGTTATGTTATATCTTTTCTTACATTATCTCTTTCTTAGTAAATTTTTCATTCATGTCCTGATCTTTTGGGGGGTTTCTTTGTGTTGGTTTTCAACTTTTTCATCAATCTTATTGATCTTACTTGCCATCCATATTTGTAATTTTATATATGACATTTTGATGATTTCTTTTTGGTTGTTGGAGAATTCCATTGTTGGAGAATTACTATGACCCTTAAGAGTGTTGATAAGGCTTGTTTTTCATCGTGCTAGAGTTCTTACATTGGTTCCTTCTCATCTGAAACCTCTCAGCTCAAGAAATATAGGTTTGTGGTGCACCTGTTTTCTCTGCTGGGACTTCTCCTACTCCATGAAGTGAGGAAGAGGTCCCTGAAAGGCTCACTCAAGTCCTACTCTGCAAGACTGGCCTGGTAAGAGAGGGGCAGATGAACTGTGAATATTTAACAAGGTGCTTATCTTGCTGTCTCACATCTCACTTGTGACTATCTTGGGTGATTGCTCCACCTCCACCTACTTCCTTCAATGGGGATGATTGCCCTCCTCAGTTACGTGAGTACTGCCCTGCCCGGGTCCACAGGTGGTGAGGATTGTTGGCCTGTGTTGGCTTTAGAGCTGTCCTATTTAGATTTACAGGAAGTTGTGTGTGACAGCCTATGCAGACTCACGCACAGCCCTGCCCAAGTCTATGGGTGGCAGTATTTGTTAGTCCATGATGACCAGAGTGTCCATCCCACTCAGGTCCCCTGGTGGGGTGGCGGTACAAGCTCCTGCCCATGGGACACATGAGAGTGTCTGGTCTACCTGCTCCCTCCCCAGCCTGGCAGGGAGGCAATAGCAACAGATATAACCTCTGGCTAGATGCAGTGCTCTGGGTCTCTAAATGGCATCAGCCACAGTGCCCAGGGTTCACACACCAGTGCATCCTCACTGTGGCTTCTCTCTGGAGCAACACTGCCGCAGTCCCCAGTTGGCTCCTGCCTCAGTCCTGAGCCTTAGGTGTAGGGTCCCTCCCATGGCTCAGATAGCACTGTCTGTCAGGGGAGTGTGGAGCCTCGAGATTCTCTCTTCTGTCCCTTCCTCATGTGTGGGCACTTACCCTGTGGGTCCATTTGCACAATGTGGGTTGCCTCTCTACTCTCTCCCTCACTTTGGGAGCCTCCCATCACCTCTCTGTTGATTCCCAATGCTCTCTCTTACAAAACAGGTATGGAGGTGAATGTCTGCTTGCCACTTTAAGTTCTCCCCATGAGAGCAGAACTTGCAGGCTGCCTTACTATGAATTCCATATTTGGCTATTAAACATTTACTGTAGGCAGAAACCTAAGTGATTCACTTCAAGCAAAAACCTAAGCATTTCCCTAAGACTTGGTATTCTCTTTCATCTTCAACTCAATCTGATCCTGCTATTTCTTCTTAAATATTAGATTTAGAATATTTCATAAGCAATTATCTGCTTATTCCCTCAATCACTTCTCAGTCAGTGAACATTTTTTGAGTGTTTCCTATGTGGCAGGCCACTGCTCTGGACACAGTGATTTTCAACTGGTGTGCTGTGGCTCACCAGTGTGACATGAAAATTTTTAGAAATAATTAATTAAATTACCTTCAAAAAAAGTTCAGAGCTTGGTGTGTGTGTACATATATATATATGTGTGCGTGTGTGTATTTTAACTCTTTTTTTTGATCAACAAAATTTAAGGGTGCTGGGGGAGTTTATTAGTTCAAGTATGCTGTGAGATACAAAAGGTTAAAAAACACTACTCCAGAGGCTGCATATACCAAAATAAATAAATAGGAAGACATGCCTGCCTTCATGAAACCTACATTCCAGTGGCTGAGGAAGACAATAAACAAATACACAGATACATTTATAATATAAGGACAAGAGGAAATAAATGCCATGAAGAAAAATAAATGAAGGAAGGGGTGGAAATGGTTGGGGGTGGTAGGTTAAAGTGCTTGTCTTTCCAAACAAATATCATCTTGTCAGTCTTAGATATGCATCACTCAAATCATACTAAAGACTGACAATTCTCTGAATAAACCAAATTCTCCCTTCCCTTTCTCTATTCCTTATGCTAAAAGTCTGTATTCTCTATGCACCCTGGCACTTCTGGTTTTTCTTCCCATCTTTTTTTTTTTTCTTCTGTTTTTGGCTGGGGCTGGGTTTGAACCTGCCACCTCCAGCATATGGGGCCAGCACCCTACTCCTTTGAGCCACAGGCGCTGTCTTTTCTTCTCATCTTTACCTAGCTGTTTGCTTGGAAATAATAGGTCATGCAACCCTGAATTAATTACTTAAATATTTTTTGTAATAAGTCTTAGAGAGTATTTTTGAAATCATACAGTAAGTCAATTACTAATTTAAAGGATGTCGAATTTTAATAATTTTAGATGCTAGTTTACTTGCCTGTCTGCCTTTACATATTAGACTAGTTCTCATTAATTCAATATTTTCCCCACCTTTTTTCACATAAGGAAAAAATAAGCTCAATAGGAGTCAACAAAATTGGATTAAATGACAAGGGTTAAAACCGTGTCTTTTTTATATACCACCCCCCACAATTTGATCAAGCCTAATAATAAAGATTATAATAATAACTGACATTTCTGAAGGTCTACCTAATCTATGGCAGATGTCTATTAAGTGCTTTATTGGTATAGTGTTAGTTTTATTATCTTCATTTTATACAAAGGAAACTGATGATAGAGAAGATAATTCTTGGCCCAAATCACTTAGCTATTTATTGGCAGATGCCTTCCCCTTGTGACATTAAAGTCTGCTTTTTATTCTCCTCTATGATATGATCCATAATACAATGAAAATTTAATTCAAGTTTGGGTTACTTTTATTCCCCTACTTAGGACTGATTTTTTTTGCCCAGAAATATCCCTAACCATAAAGCTCTCCTGGGTTGCTGTGGGCATTTCCAGCAGTGCTGTGGCTTCTGGTCCTCACACTGGGGGTACTTTTTAATTTCATGCCAAGTTCACAGTGGTAACGCCCCCTCCACTCGACAGGCTTTCTTCAGTAGGCTCTAGTAGATCTGGCCAAAATGTCACAACCACTGCAAAGATTACAGTAATGAACATGGTGTCTTTCTTTAGAATAGCCTGTGAATGCTGTGCTGTGGTCCAGCTTGGTTAATGATGTGTCTCCAGCACTGCTCAGGACACACCATCACGTGCCTCCTCTCTGCAAGGATGTCAAACATTGAATTGCAGAATTAGGTCAACCTTAGTCAAAAAGCTTTTGAATTACTACTTAGATCCATATATATGCTTGCCCAAGTTCTTCCATTCTAAAAAGAGTCACAAAACTCCATAAGATTTTTTCATAAATTAACTTTGAATCATAGCATGGAACAGCTTTTGCCAATGCAGGATTAATGTAGGCAAGTTTTCTGATAAGGGATTAGGATAGTAAAATCAAGAAGTACTTGTACTTTTAATTAGAATAAATTTGCCTGACAATTATAATAGCTATAGAAACATTTGTCTACAATTTTATAATCACAACAAATTTGAGCCAAGTGAGTATTAAGATGAAAAGTCAGATCAATTTTTTCATCAATATTTACAATGTGTCAATGACTCAGTCAATGTCTAATGTGTATTTTGCTTTTGTAAGTCAACAATCTGTATTCTATATCATGGACATTTGGAAGAAACTCAGTAAGGTTTTCAAGGTTCATTTTGATGACCCCAATAAGGTGCTATCAAATTAATTGTGCTAGAAAATTTGACTTATATATATATTTGGGCTAATTTTGGTATTGTCTCTTTAAAACTGACAAGTTCAGTAAGGCAATGTAAAATATAGATCAGAGAAAAAATATTGAGTAATATATTAGGTTAGAATCCTTTTAGAAACATTGTTTAAAAAACCCTCTGAGAACCATAAATTTCAGTAGGGATTCCTAAGGTTGGTTTCCAGAGCTATATTATGACTGTAAAGTTTGAGATCACCTGTGATAACCTAATCAAGTTTGCAGAAAAGAAGAGATCACCACTATTGTAGGAAATTCTATTTATACTGGCTTCATAGTCCTCAGAGAGCTGCTTCCAACTATACATGGCCTAACATTCTCCGTACCTGGTCCCGGGGCTGGGGCCTGGGCCTGTCTTGCTCATCCATCGTCTCACTGTGAAAACTACTTTGGCATGCCACCGCTGCTCAGCTGTTTAAGTAGCGAGTTCAGCATTCATCGTCAAATTGACCAGTCCAATTGACTCCACAATTAACTACTCATTTTATGAAAGGAAAACCTATGTATATTCACAGTCTATAGTTATTAGTATACTAATTATTTCTGCTCAGAGTTTACAGTAGGTGCCTTATAGGGAAGTGTGCTGCATCTCATCCACCCAAATCCACCTTGCATTTTCCCCACTGCTCTGTGTTGACAGCAGGCTGATCGTCTACAGCTGTGCTCCATGGCTTCCAGTTGAGATGATTAAAAGAAGTCACGTACAACATATCAAATGAAGAAGAGTGACATCAGGGTATGCTTCCCATGACTTCATTTCTGCCAGGTCAGTGTGTGGGGGTGACTGCACCCTTTAAAGAAAGGCCCCGGTCTTTGCCACCCTCCATTTTCCCCACAGGTAAGCTCTCCACACAACTACCCATTCAGACCTAATGGTGGCAAAGACATTCTGAACCTGCTACATATTTTGTTATCTTTTCGCTTTAAGTTTAAATTCCATGAATTTCAAGAGACAGTTAGTAAATTTCACTATGTTTTCATTATTTTCTGGGGAAGGAAAAAGCCCATGTGCTAACCTTACACCAAGGATATAGCACTACTTCTAAATCAACTGCATTTTAGTATTGTGTCAAAATTAAGACTGTATTTGTGTGGTAAGTAATCACATTGCATACCTTGAATATATCTTTATAAGATATTTAATCTTTATATATTAATTATTTTTTAAAATTAGGAAAGCTCTAACACAATAGTGTACAATTTCATAGAGAACTTCAAAGTGCCATTCTATCTATCTATCTTCTTGTGAGATTGTATTCCTTTTACATTTTAGATAGTCTATTTTATAAAAAATAATAAGTAGTATACTAATGATGTGACATCATTTTCATGAATTAGACATGGCCAGAAAAGGCAAAGGCTTTTGCAATCCACCTGCTGACACAAATAATGGCTTTTAATAAAACATGTCAAAATTAAAATTATTATTTTTGAAGACTTTATCCAAAATTAAATTGGTTAATTCTAAAAGTCTACTAATTAAATTCACATGGAGTATATTTTCCAGCCCATCCCTGCTGGCAGCATAGCAGGTGGTTACGTAGTCCGGAATATGATTTTCATAGGAGAATCAACAGGGGATCTTCAAAGATTCAAATGGGTCAGTTTTACTAGTTGTACTTAAAGTTTTCTAAATCTAAATATTTCTCAGTCATGGTATGAAACTTACAGACCCTCTGTAAGTTGACCACCTAAGGGACTGTGAGATACTGGTGAACACACGGAGGTGGCCGGTCGAAAGCCTGCTGTCCTGATACGCACATGGGGTGCGCTTGGGTCTGTGAAGATTAAATCAACCTAAGGAGGGGTCAGTGTAGGGAGCTGGTCAGCTATGGAGGTTCTACTGTATAGAAGTGCTTGACCTGGCGGATCCACAGTTGATTTGTGGGGAAGGTTCTGCCTTTGTCTACCTGTACAAGGAGAGGGGGATACTTTTTAAAATGATTTTTAGCATTCAGAATAAAATATCTTATCCTGCCACCTCATCATCAGTTCTTAAAACACATGGATACTAATTCAGTAATAAAGAAGTCAGTGTTTTATGTTTGCATTAAATACACTCTTGAGTTACCTGCTATCATTACCAAAAATGCTAGAGAAAGAGATTAGTTAAGAAATATGTTTCCCCTCTAATTCCTATATATTATACACTGTGGCCTGGGTCCTAATGGGTTATTGCCTGGCACAAGCTCAGCCCCACCTACAGAATTTGGTGGGTTACACCTTCAACTTTTATTGAAACAATTTATTTATTTGTTGTAAACATCTTTACAGAAAATATATTTACTCAATGTCTTTCAAAAAAAGAATTATCCTTCTTGGAGAGATGGTATACTTAGTATTTTGGGGGGTAACAAGGGTTACACAATAATTTTCTGTTTTCCTTACTGATTTATCAAGCAGTTTAGAGCAAATGTAACGTTTAAATACTGTAATTGTATTAGCCTTTTCGTTTGCTAGTTGGTTTTTCTTCTTTTTCATGGCTTTGTCCTCTATTTCTTTTAAAATAATATACACACATGTACACGTGTTTTTTTAAATAGTCATATATGTGTCTGTGTAATACATATATGTGTATTAAAAAACACATGTCTGTATATATATGTGTTGACATAATATGTATATAATTCATTATACTACAAAAACATCTCAGATCTATTTTGCAGAAATCAAGATATGAATATATATATGTGAATACTTTGTGATTCATGTATTTGTAACATTATTACAAATAACATTGCAATTTTAATCTATATTTCTTCTTCCAAATTAACTACAGGTATTGTCAGAACAATTTACATCTATGGAAATTAGAAAAATCAGTAATTTTAAAATGGATTTTGTTTCTAAATTCCGAATACAAGTTTTCCAATTTTTAGAATAATATCAACTATGCCAAAAGAAATAGTATATGTAGACTTCCACAATATTTAAATATTGTATAAGTCAGAAACCTATTCTTACCAAAACACACTATGAATAATTAATGATCAATTATTTTTCTTCTTTGCTTCCACAAATGAAAACATTATGTTTCTCTGAGAAAGAACTACATGAATCACAGGTAACCTTTACCGAGTGCTGACTATTATCTGCATTATGCCAAAGGCTTCCCATTTCTCATTTCCTCAAAACAACCATGTGGGCTGGGAACATTTTCTCCACATTTTTTTCCCTCAGATGAAGAAACAGGATTAATGTAATCTAGTGGGAGGTTGTGTTTTCCAAGATCGCCCTTCTCCCACGCGCTTTTCTTACCACGTGACATTGACCCTGCTCCCACTGACCTGGGGCAGTGAAGGCTCCTCCCCTGGGGTCTGGGCAGGCAGGTGACACCAAGGCAGTGATGCCATGTGACCTCCGAGGCTAGATCTAACAGTCGACATAGTTTCTCCCTGGGCCTCTTGGGATGGTTGCTTCTGGAGCAAGATACCATGATGTGAGGAAGCCCAAGCAGATGCAGCAAAGCATATGGTAGGTGTTAACAGCTGGTAGGTAACCCAGGTTGAAGTTCCAGCTCATAGCCATGGTCACTACCAGGTGTGAGTGAGTGAGATCATTCAGCCCCAGTGACTATCTGACTGAAATTTCATGAACCCCTAAATGAGAATTGCCCAGCTAAGACTAGTCACCTCCAAAACCTCACAGGGTAATAAAAAAATGATAGCTGTTGTTTAAAGTCACTAAAGTTGTGGGTGAATTCTTACACAATAATAGATCACCAGAGTCCTGACCAAGGACATGCACTGGCAAGCCGAGCCTGGGCACATGCCCAAGCAGTTCTATTTCATCACCTACGTTGCTGCTCTACCAGACCTCACCACCTACCATCTTTCTCTAATCTAGAGACACACACAGGTGTCTGCACACAGAGAAACGGGATCACAAAGAGTGTGTCTGTGCACGGTGTGGGTGCAGCAGCCTGGACAGAAGCAGCAATAGTAATAGCAGTTGTCTCAGGATAAGACTGCAATTCACATTCTTTTTAAAAAAATTCCAGACAAAGGAATCATTACATGAACTTTTCAGGATCTGTGGAGAAATATGTATATCCTTAATTTATTTTTCCAGTAATATAAATCCTAGAAATGTTAGAAAGACTATATTATGCAGTGGATAGATAGTCACCTTATTAAAAACTGCTACTGAATAGTTTGTTGTTAATGTAAAAGACATTGTTTTACAATTGCTCTCAATTCATTAATTTTCATTTTATTCCCAGCAAGGGCATTTAGGGTCTGGATTATACAGTTGTAAAACACATCTCTCACTAGAATTCATAATTTACTAGGTCTTAATATTCCATTTGAAGAAGTTCTTAGAACAAGATGAGGTCAGAGGAGAGTAGAAAACCACTTGGCATATTTAATAACAGACTATTTGTTCACAGAATAATCTGTGATCTTTTTGAGCATAGCTGAAGGTGACTTGTATCTCAAACTCATTCAGATGAGATGAGTCACCTTTCAAGAATGGGATGGGAAGGTTATGTATGTTTCATTAAGTTTTTAGCTCAATAATATTTGATTGCTTATTGTAAGTCAGGTGAGTGTGCAGTTTATCATACAGAGACCCCTTAAGAGCAAAGGGGGGCATGGTAACGCTACACAGAGATATCTGATGTAAACCACATGCATGGGGCAGGTGTCAAGCAAGGTCCTGGATGGGGAGAGAGATAAATAAGACCCTGTCCATGAGAGTTCATGATCTTCAAATTCCTTTTGGTCATAACTGATGACTGGCAAAAAGCTTTGACAGAGAAAAATAATCAGTGCAAGAGGTCACTTGAAGTCCAGAGAAATTATCTGTGAAGGGGTCGTAAGCACCCAGGTGGTTCAAGTCTCTTGTATTGTTTTTCTCGTTTATATCTAGCCCAAAGTCAACATCTATGTCTCTGAAGAGTTGCTTGTGATCCTTTCAGAACTTCACCTTACAGCATTATTAGAAATTCACTGAGGTGGCTAGAGTTAAGGGCCAGGAGCTGGTGTCCAGTGTTTGAGAATAGAGGACTCTGCGTCTCCAGTGTTTACAAGAATTTGACACCAAGATTATTGGAACTGTGTTGGAATTCCCATGAAAAGGCTTTTTTGCTTTGGGAAGACATTGAAAAGGGTGATGTCTCTGAGTTGATAAAATGCATTCATTGGATGTTATTCCTAAAAAGTCAAATGAATTTTTAGATATGTGATCATATTCAGACATAGGTTCTAGTACTTTGTGTTGAATCTTATTGTTTATTGAATATTATATTTTATATAATTGTCTTCAAACCAATTTAAAAGTATTAATAAATAAATTAAAAAGTATTTTTTATAAAACAACATAGTTTAAGTAGATTTGAAGATTAAATGGCCCTATCAGGCATGTAAATTTCAATTCTAATCCATGTTGAATCAAAGAGTTTCAGCTGGGAGGAATCACAGTGACAGTTTAGTCAACCTCGCGATGTGAGCACAAAGCTTGAGACAGAGCTCCCATCCAAGGCAGGGAGCTAGTTTGGGGACAAGCTAGAGGTGACAAAGAAGGCTCTCCAAGAAGTGAAAACAAACCCTTCTCATGGCTCTGAAGACATTATCTGGCCTTGGGGAAAGCTGGACAGGGAAGAATCTGCAGGAAGTTGTTGAGAGGACATTAATAGTCTTCAGGGGATTTGAGCCATGTGGTGTGGCTAATGTGGACTCCCACTGGCTTGGGAAGAATAGAGCAAAGGGGGATGAAAGAGCAAAATAAGAACACGCCTATGGAGCTCCCATGAAAACAAATGCCTCAGAAAGGCACTTAGGGAGTTCCGAAAGTTTGGCTCTTTTTTCCCTTAACATCATATTCTTTCAGGGACAGATCCGTATTAAGAATTCTTGAGGCCTTCAATATTGGTTAGTCCCAAGCTCAGCAGACCTGAAACTTCACTTCCCCGAGTGTTTCAGGGAAAGAGTCATCTTTGTCACATCTCATTGCTTTCACTCTTTCAGTTCCCTTTTAAAATTAGTGACTATTGCACCTTTGAAAAAGATCAAGAGGATGCAGGCTGAGAATCACCATGAGATTGTCTCACAATCTGCGTAAGCCAACTGACAGTTCAAGTATCAGGTGACAGAGAAACCTGCAGCGTGGTCAATGGTCTGTGTGTGCCAGGAGAGTACCTTCTAATCTTGTCAGTAAATCCTCCTGATTCCATCTTTAAAATACATCTGGAAGCTTCTCAATAGCCTCAGTGGTCCAAGTTCCATCACCTGTGACCTCAGTTATTGAAGACTCTCCTAAGAGCTCTTCTTGTTTGGGCCATGGACTCTTTTCAGTATGTGCTTGTCACAGTGACCACACTGATCTTGCTCCAGTGAAAGTCACATTATACTATAGCTCCAGTTAAAATCCTCTAATAGCTTTCTGTGTCAGTTAGGGAGAAAGGAAAAGTCCTTAGAAGGCCATTTTTCTGCTAGGCTGTTACCTCTTTGATGGCTTCTCCCCTCCTGTTTTTTTTTTTTTTTTTTTCTCACTCCATTCTAATCAAACAGGCTCCACCATCAGTCTTCAGTTGGAGAAGCTGAACTTTCTCCTCAGGTCTCTGCATGTGGAGTTCCCTTTACCCTGAATACTTTTCTCCAGAAAACCACATGGACCCCTCGCTTCTTTCAGGTTTCACTTCAAACGGTAACTTCCCGATTAAATCTTCTCTGAGAATCTCAGTTATAAGAATTAAATAAGAAACCCACTTATATCTCCAGTGCTTGGTACATAGTAGGCATGTGATAAATATTAATTCAATGCATGAAGAATAGTTCCTTATACCCCTATTAGCTGAGACGTTCTCATCTCCCAGCACTAGGAATCTCTTCTAAGATATCTCTAGCTTCTCACAGGGGAGAATGAGATTATCTGTTTAGATCTGAGGGCTGAAGATCTAGCACTGGATTGAGATTCCATTGTGACACTGGACTCAAGGGCTGTATGGTATTTGGAAAACGGCAACAACAAAAATATAGGAATCTACTTAGTTTTGCCCAGTTTTTATTTTAATAAATTAGGGTGACAAAAATATATAAAATCTTATAACCACCATGTGTATCTGCATAATTTATAACAGAAAACATTTTAATTCTAAAGAAGCAAAAAAGATACAATTTTAGAATAAAAAACGTTTCTTCAAATTGAAGACAAAATCATCTCTACCGAAAACTCTGCATACTGTTCTGGTTTGCTCCCCTGCCAACTCTGAAAGGTGGTTGGTAATTAACCTGGGAATTGGAACCTAGGCCTGCTGTGAACAAGTCCACACCACCAGGGCAAAAGTGTCTTTTTTGGCTTACAAGGCCACAGATAGAACAGTGCTTGTGTCTTAGTTTTGTCAAAACCAAGGGTTTATGAAATAATGCCAAAGATAGCATATTGGATGTAGGAACAAGAGGGAAAATATTTTGAAAAGATTTAAGAACTTCTCTTTGGAAAACCTGCCCTGTCTTGTCTTCAGTTTAGGGGCTGAATGTTGACTTGCTTGACTTCACCTATGAGAAATATCAGCGAGAACTGGGGACTAACAAGAAACCATTAAAATACACAGAGGAATGCCTATCATCTGAATTATGCCATGGAGCAAACCGGATGCTTAACGGCGTCTGAAAAGGAATGCAGATCTGGAAGACATCTTAATAAATAAGCAGCCCTTTCTGTACAGGCTGACTTGTTTGCTTGCTTTTCTATCTTTCTGTCAGTCATGGAGGGCAACAGTATGTTTGAAAGGTTTACAGGTAAGGAAAGGTCAAAATCTCTTGGTTAATAATTGACAAACAGGGACAATTTGTGAAACCACAGGAACAATAAAATGGAGAAGCAGTTCACTTTCCATTTTCAAAAATGACATAGTATCTAACAAATATACAATTGTTATCATGTAACAATTTTTTTGAATCAGTGAGATGTTCCTACTGCTTTAACAAAAGTTAAACTTTAAGAGGGAGTTCTTAAATTGGTTGAGAGCCTCTTCAAAGCAATTTTGGAGACTCTTACAAGAATCTTAAAGAAAATGCATTGTTCAAACCATCTAAGTCCACGGAGGAGGGTCCTGTGCCAGCAGTATTATATAGCACAATAGTGTACATTGCTAAATGCAGCACACACACACTGCAGGTGTATTTGGACATATCTATCAAAATAAATCATTTCGTGTTCCCCTAACATATTATATTTATTAAGTTCCCATGAGTTATGCTGTCAGTTTTGAAGAACAGTCTGGGATTTCTAAATAAAAATAATGTGTTTGGAGAGCATATATTAGTGGTTCACTCAGTGCAGAAGAATAAATACAATCTGGTTCCATATGACCTGCTTTGTTGTGTGCAGCAAATTGGTTATTGGAGATTTGAAATTGCATCAGTGAGAAAGGCTTGTGTCCAATCGCTTCTTAAAATGGTGGAAAATTTTAGTTCAATTTATGAAAAGAAAAAAAAATTATTGCCTAAAAAAATGAATAAAAGTCCTCAGGGATTTTAGCCTACTATTGAAAAGAAATAAAAAATCCTTTGAAATATACTAATGTTATTTTTAGTAACTTGCCAGCAGTTAGTCAAGTTGTTTTAAAACATAATTTCTTTTTGGTATTAATAACCTAAAAAGACCTAGTTATTGCAGACTTAACTAATTTAGTATTTCCAAAAAATTTAGATAAGGTATAACCAGATTTGCTTTTCTATTACCTATAAATAAATTTTACAAAAATATAATACTCATAAAATAACTTAGGAAAAGTTACTATGGTTATAAATGTACTTTAACATTCCTTTATAATATGAGGGTAATTATAATATTCTGGTTAAAAATATACTTGAGAAACACTTCTGTACACTACAGTTTGGATATGGTCTGTCTTGACCACATCTCATATCAATATTTGATCCTCCATATTGGAAATGAGGCCATAGAGGGTATTTGAGTCCTGGAAGTGAATCGCTCATGATGGATTAATGTCCTCCCTGGTGGGCGGGGAGGATTGAGTGAGTTCTCATGATGTTAGTGCCCACGAGAGCTGGTTGTTGAAAACCGCCTGGCACCTTCCCCGCCACCTCTGGCTTTCATTCTGGCCTTATGATCCCGGTGCATCTGTGGATGGCAGCAGCCTGAGGCCATTGTCATATGCCGATGCCCAATCTTAAACTTCCCAGCTATCTAAAATCATGAGCCAAATAAACCTTATTTCTTTACAAATTAACCAGAATCTGGTCCTTCACAACAACACAAGATGGACTAAGACACTGATAAGAAACAATTATGATAATTATAATTTTAATGCATATTATAGAAAACTCCTAAAGATTCTATTTTCTCGTAACTGTTGGTTAAGAACATGTTAGTGAATATACTCATTTCATGTAAATTACCATTTCTGTGAAAATATTCTATAACTCTTATTTATGCATATTTAATTCCAGCGAAGTTTGGGTGTATCAGAAAGAAGCTTTTCTCTACTATATTAATCTGTACTAATATTTTCAAAATAGTCCTTTAAAAAGAAACTACTTACATCTTCACTTATATCCACCTGTATGTTCTTATACCTTGGAACACAGGGGATGGACGGAGTTATGATTATTCTCATTTCACAAGTAAAGAAGCTGAGTATAAGAATTAAGTACCAACCATTATTAATGAATTAGAAATAGAACTAAGTATATAAATTGGGATTTCTATTTTCAATATTTAGTCCATTAATTCTCAGAAATTATTGTGTTTATATAAGATTTTGATAAAGTATCAAGGAAGACTGACATTTATTTATTTTTTAATATAAACTCTAAGATGTAAGTACATAAAGTATAAAGTAAAATGAGAGAAACTAAATGACCAGAAAAAGGTAAAAAAGGAAGTCATCAGAACCACAAAGAGAATTGAGAGACTATTACTTCCTTAATGCTCACTCTTTCAAAAATATTCATTGCAGGCCAGTGATTAAGAAAAAACTGGCCCATACTCACGAAAAGCTCACAGTGCATCAGAGAAGCAGCAGACATCCTACTCAATAAAGAGAAAGATGACGCGTAGGAAACTTCCATACAAGGTGGAAAGTAGTAGATGTAATGCGAGAGCTCCAGATGCACAACTGTGACAGTTCAACAACATCCTTTCTCATCTTCCAGAGTTAGCAGAAACTGCTGTGAGATGCATGGCTTCCTAACATCAGAAGGGGAGGCCACAGACCGTGCCAGCAGACAGGAGAGAAGGGTCGCCTATGTGCATAGGGCGGACAAAGGCCTGTCCAAATGGGTGGAGGGCAATGATGACACGAAGGAAGTAGATGGAACAGAGTGGGGTGGCAGGACTGGGAGAGTCCCCAAAGAAGACAGCTGTGTTGTCAGGGGGGCTGTCAGGTGCCAGGGCTCTGCCATGAGTGGCCGTGCTGTGACTGCGCTGGCCCAGGAGAGAGACAGCCTCTTCTGCAGCCCAGTAGCCCTCAATTTGACTTGCGAGGCGGCACTCCTGCCCCAGGCAGATCAGAGACTCCTCCCGACGGGTGTCAGCTCTTCTGGGTCTGTTTAGCCATCATCACCCACTGTGTTGTGGCTACTAGAATGGTTATTAAAGGACTTAACCAGCATCAGTGAGAAAAGGCATGTGTCCAGGAGTTAATAAATGCAGAAAGTTTTCATTCAATCTATAAAAGAAAAGTTTATTGCCCAACAATAAATAAAAGTCCCCAGGGATTTTAGACCACTATTGAAAGGAAGAGTCATTTGAAATATATTAATGTTATCTGTAATAACTTATCAAATATTAGTCAAATTTTTAAAATATATAATTTGATATAATTTCCTTAGATAATTCTACAGGGCTAGAACCAGAATCTGCAGTCAAACATTCCACCTGGGAGCTAGAGAGTATTAGCTATAGAATTATAAAGCTGTGGGCTGGGTCTGTAAGCCCCATAGGAGAAGAAACCCCATTACTTTATAACAGAATCAAACAGGCCTGTGGTCCTGTGTAAGCTCATGTGCTGTGTTAGCAAGGGGAAAAAAGGCTGATGTTACTGCTTGATTTGCAGGAATGGAATTTCCAGATTTTAATTTGAAACTTAAAACATCTTAACTCACAGAAAGAGAATCACAATTATTTGATTAGGTGATTTTATCTTCATTTTTAATAGAAAATAATGCTAGTGTTAAATACCTCATTTTTAACCTTTATCTTCTTTTATTGAGCCTTGTAATCAGCTTTTCATCAAAGTTTAATTTATTTTAATGACCTAAACCTTAGTATGATTTTGAAAGTTGCCACAAATAGATCAATAATTGTGCAACTAATCTAAATAAAGTGTCTTTCCACGAGAGGAGCAGAGTGGGTTTATCTCCCTTCTCCTAATACGAGTGTATTGGAAAGATATGTGATTGTCACATAAATGGAATTAATCATCCTGTCCAGTGTTCTCACCTCGCACTGCAAGTCACAACAAGAGCTGCTTGGTAATTGCGATATGCCAACATAAATTTTCAATATTTTTGACTTAAATAAACAATAAGAACAATAGAATTTTAAATATCATGGAAAATTCAGGAATTCCTGATTAAAAAAAAACATTCTTCACACTGGGAGAGCCTGCTCGGTGGCGGTGTGGCTGCCTGACGCTGCGCACGGAGCTTCTCCCTCCCTCCTGACTTCCAGTCTGCTCACCTCCCAGTCGGCTCTGCTGCTGTGCTTCACTGAGAAGATAAAGAACATCTGGAAACACGCTCCTCTTTTACCTTTACCCCGCTGAACATCTGATCCACACTGCACGCTTCATCCACCCTCAACTCAGTGTGCCGAGTCCCTGTCACTCTCAGAACTTCAGTCCTTGCTCTGAATTCAGCTCGGGAACACTCCGTGTGGTCTTGACACAGCTGTGGGAACATCCTCTCTAGCAGGAAGCACTAACTTTAAGTTTGTCACTTGAATCATCCCATTGCTACTTCAAGAGGACTATGGAAGTGTTGTGTGGAGTGCGGATTGTCATGCACGTAAAATATAAACTCTGAGCTATAAGTACATAGCAGTACAGAGCAGATGTACAGAACAGTAAATTCATTCTCATACATCACTTAAGACGGTTTATCAGGATGTGACTTTTAGATCATCTATATCAAAGTCACCGAGTATACTTGGTAAAAAAAGCACATTTCTGAGCTCTACATTGAACTTAATGAATCAGAGCCTCTGGGGGTGAGACCCACAGCTCCCCAAGGCCAGAGCTCCACACTGGACCTGCTGAATCAGAGCCTCTGGGTGAGGGACACACAGCTCCCCATGACCTGAGCTCCACATGGAGATACTGAACCAGAGCCTCTGGGTGAGGGACCCACAGCTCCCCATGACCTGAGCGCCACATGGAGATACTGAGCCAGAGCCGCTGGGTGAGGGACCCACAGCTCCCCATGAC
>CAUYON010133601.1:0-42048 GCA_963573935.1 Arctocebus calabarensis
AGTCCCAGCTACTAGGGAGGCTGAGGCAAGAGAATCGCTTAAGCCCAAGAGCTGGAGGTTGCTGTGAGCAGTGTGACGCCACGGCACTCTACCCAGGGCGATAAAGTGAGACTATGTCTCTACAAAAAAAAAAAAAAAAATCCATATAAAACAAATATTCAAGTAGTTTCCATAGGAACACAGATAAGTGTGACCCCCATCTCCTAATCTTACATATTGCTGCATCTGTGCCAACCCTACTCTTACAAAGACATTTCAAAACTAGCAATAATTAAGTTAAATGGTCCCCCCAAATCCCTTAATTCACAGTTAACAGCTACATGATATCTACACATTAATACTAGCTGAAGCACAAGTTGCTGGGTGACGTTTCATTCCACTTTCCCAAGTATAAGACACAGGCAGAATGCCAACATCCTCCTCTTCTACTTTGGATAGGTAGTTGGGGTTCTCGATTTGCTGCACAAGTTGCCTTGTTGATCCTGACATCACGTAGTAGATTGTTTGCCTCTGGAATCCATTGAAAGTAGAAGAAGCAGCAACTACAGTGTAAGCACCCATATTTTCAAAGATGTCCACATGCATTTCTGGCAGGTCACATTGCTCAACTATTAGGTCAAGGCCACCACATGTTGGTCCCCATATTCTGGATGCATAATACTTCTCATCTGGTTTTGGTCTCTTTTGCAGAAGAGGCTTTATGTGAGCATGATCATAAAGGATGCAATTGAACGATCCATATACTCCATCACTGATGTAATACATAAAGGTTTGTTCACTGGACTCATCTTCATCATCAGAGCTTATCTGTTCTTTTAATACAATTTTTTTTGGCAATGATATTAAATGCAAATGTGAAGGCTGATGCAACATAATATCTGCCTGGCTCAGCTCTAATTCTCACTCCAGTCTGATGGAAACTACTTGTCCAATGCTGGGTTGATTACTCCAGTGATCTCTTCATATTTAAGCTTCACATCCTCAGATTCAGGAAAGCCACCACCAATATCAAGCAGGTACATGCAGAAACCAACCTCAGCTCCCATGTCAAAGACACAGTGGGCATCAGAGATTGCCTACATGAAGGTTTCAGGATCAGTACAGCCACTTACTACGTGGAAGTTGACACCAATGTTTAGCTCTTTTGCCCATTCCAAAAGAAGTCTGTTGGTTTTGAGTGTGGCACCAAATTTAACACTGAGTCAACAGACTGCTTTGGAATCATCAGTGGCAATCTGCAAAACCAACTTGGCCTTTGTATGTGCTCTGGCAACTTTCATCAACTTGACTTCACTGTCAAAAGTCATCATCTGGACCCCATTATTGGCAGGGTACTTAATTTGAGACACTTGTTTACAAGGATTTGCATAGATAATCCTCTCTGGAGGCACCCTGAGACTTTGCACCAATTGTATTTCAGTCTTGCTAGCACAGTCAAATCCTGTCCCAAAGGCAGGGAGGGTCTTCACAATGGCTCTACTGTCAGTACATTTGACTGCATAAAAGGGAGTGACACGAGGAAGAGTTTTTAGCCATCTTCAGTGTTTCTTCAGAAACATCTCTGAGGTCTGCTACATAGAAGGCATCCTTATCATCAGAAGAGGAAACTTCATTGATTTTTTGAACCAGAATGTCCTTGGCAGTAAAACTTTCATCAAGCAAACGGCAGTCAAACTCTTCATTACTAATGTTGTTCACAGTTTCTTGATGTTTCTTTGAAAAACTAAGAGACGAAATTTAAAGAAATACTTCCCGCTTCTCACAAAGGCAATTCTGAATCCCACTCCATGTGTCCTCCAAACAACAGTGGAAACGTTCTTAGAGCATCCGGGCGCCACAGGCCAGCCCCATGGAGAACCCAGGAAGCTGGAGCCACAAGAGCACTCGGGCAGCCCCTGCTGCACCCTGCAGTGCCTGGCTCCCACCTGCAGGAGACGCTGGCCCGAGGCGGTGCTGGAGGCCAGGGTGGTGACTTCAGGGTCTGACCTCTACATTTTCCATGTCAATAGAAAATGGGTTATTGAAAAGCTATATGTCCTGTTCATGGAGATGAAGCCCTTTAAATCTAAATTGAAACTCCTTTTGCAACTTTTCCAGTGAATCCACACATTTTATTTGGGAATGCAACCAATGGTTTTTCTGCTAACAGATTTTGCGGCCCAGGATGAGTCTGCTGCTAAACAGGACAGGCAGTGAAGGCAAAAACATCTGGTGGGCCGGATAAATGTCCTCGGTGGGCCGCATGTGGTCTGTGGGCCGTAGTTGGAGGACCCCTGGTCACAGGGGCCACCCTGTTTTGCCTATTTTCTATACAAATTGCCATCTTGCTTTGAGTTTGTAATTCTAACTATGATATGACAACTTGAAGGTAGATTCATTTATTCATAAAGTAAGTAATTATCAAGTGACATTATATACCAGGTCAAAGTTGAGTGCTAGAGACAACAGTGACCATGACAGATGCATCTCTCCCTTCATGATCCCTGTGTTCTGGTAGAGGGCTATATTTCCTCCTTCTTGTATGGCCAGTGAGCTAAGTGTAATGTTTACATTTTTAAAATTATTATTATTATAATCAAAAGAAAAATAATATTTTATGATGCACACAAATCACATGGACTTTAAATTTCAGTGTCCATGAGTAAAGTTTTATTGGACCACAGATACAATGACTCATTTTCATATTTACAGTGGCTGCTTTCATGCTATAGTGGTGGAAGTGGAGTGGTTGAGACAGAGACTGCATGGCTCACAAGGCCTAAAACATCTGCTGTCTGGCTCTTTACAGAAAATTTTACTGATCCCTGTTCAGGTAGAAGAGTTAAATTCCATTGTAGCAAATGCTGGAAGGAAGCAAATAAAATGTTGGCTAGAATAAGAAGGGTGGGAATCTTCTTTAGTTAGAGAAGTCAGAAAGTGCCTCTCTGAAGATCTGACACTAAGCAGGACCTAAGGACTGAAAGGAGTTATCCAGCAAAGTTTCAAAGAACCAAACAGCCTATATAAAAGCCCTGAGTTTGGCTTTTGTGGGACACTGGAAGAAGACTAGTGTAGCTGGAATAGACTTGAAGAGTGTGTAGCTTTGTTATTGCTTCAAGATGAGGGCAGCTATAGGTAGGTGCCAGGTCAGAAACGACCTCATATACTTCATGAATTTGATTTTATCTAAGGACAACAGGACTATTTTAAGGAAGAGAAGAAGGTGATCATATAAATAGCTAATTCATATTGAGTGCTTACTATGTGTTGAGTATTGTTCTATGGCGACCCAATCTTCAAAACGACACTATAAAATATTATTTTCTTCATTTTGCTGATAACAAAAGTAAAGTAAAAAGATGAATTACCTAATGTCACACGACTGGGAAAGTCAGAGTTAGGATGGGAATGTGGAGGATGTGGCTTCACAATTGTTTTGAAGGTGTAGCAGAAGGAGAAACAAACAGGTCGGAAAGCCATTTCTGGAGTGTAAGCAAGAGGTCATATGGGCCTGTCTGAGAAGTGAGCAGTGGTGATAAGTGAAGAGATGATAGGGCCTGTGACTGACTAGACAGGGGGGAATGAGAGACAAAGGTCAAAGATAACTTACAAGTTTCAGGTGAATAAAAAATGTCACTGACAATGCTGTGGCCAGAAACATCATCAGGTCAAATATTGACACTTTGATTTTGGGCAGGAATTGCAAGTATAATCAATCTATCTCTCTCCAGTCTTCTCAGTAAAAACCCTTTGAAAGCACAGACAATGCCCCCTCCATCTTTCTATGACCAGCGTATAATACAGTGTATGGTACCTTGCAATTGTCCAATTACAATTTACAGAAAATTGAACAATTTTACTATTCATTCAGGTTGCACATATATAGGTTGACTAGTCTAGGCTGATTGAATTTCAACTTACAAACTTAAATTTGAATGTTTGAGCCTCAGTATTCTGATGAATTCATTTACTTGTTTGTTTGTTTTTTCCAGAAGAGAGGAGAGGTTTAGTTTTGTCTAAAATTCTTTCTGAATAGTCTTTGCTTAAAACTGTCTGTGTATTCTTCCAAGTATTTATGGCTCTCAAACTTGAAAATAAACATAAAATTTTAGAAAAGCAGAAATGTGTACCCCTAAAGTTCCTTCAATTTTATTCCACAGATGAAGATTAGATCCATTTGAAACAAGTGAAATAAGGTCAGTAGAGACCTTTGTGGACCCTCAGTGACCCTGCAGTTCCCTTGAATCTGATGCCATGACCTCTCCCCATTGGCTGGACCCCTTCACATTCTCCAACATGCCACCCATAGGTTGCCAGGCAACGCTAACAAGACCAGGCTTTACCTGCAGTTAGGCATCAGCTGTTGTCATCACATTTTAAGTTATTATTACTATTTAACAAAACAATGGCCATGGCTTCTGTAACTCTCAGTGGGGTATCCTCTCTGGAGATAAAACTCATGAAGATTTCCTTGGAAACTAATTTATTTTCTTTTTGTAAAACAGATCACGGTTAAGTCTGTAAAAGACAGAAAAAAGTCTAGGATGGGGTAAAAGAAAGTGTGGTGCTGGAAGGATGAAAAGACACAACACAAGCAGTCTTGAGTGAATAAATAATCAGTATGTGCAAATTATACTTATGAACAGAGCAGAAGATACATTTATTTTCTGACAGTTGCTAAGACTACCAGTGTTTTGGTAAATTCCTGAGTATGAGCTTCAACTTGAATTACAGAAACTGTGTATACAGAAGCCAAGCTTTTAGTGTTGAAGAAGGGCTGAATAAACAATGATTTCATTTCTTAGAGTTTCAGAGACTTTGTCTTTTTGATTCTTTACCTACGTCTGGCTATCACAACCACTGTCACAATTCCTTGGTCATAGTCCCTACTTGATAAATATTTGTGGATTGGGGCTCTTCTAACAATAAACTTTTTCCATTGTGCTTAGAGCTTGAATTTATTAATCACCCAAAAAGTTGAGCCTATAAATTAAGTCCCTACAATTTGTCCCTCAATATGCCTAAAGACTCTGAGGTCTATGAAAAAGTGTAAGACTTGACTGGTGCACTGAAGTATACAACTTGTTTGCGACCATAACTAAAACAATGGTTAACATCTATTGAACACCTACTGTGGGCCATGCACCATGATAAACACTATCTAGCTTCTGTCTCAAGTTGTCTCAAAAGCCCTTCATGGTTTATGTTGCTACCTGTGTCATCCTGTTGCTGGTCACACAGCTTGTTACAGGAGGAGCTCGAGTTTTGTATTAGGTTGGCCTGGGTCAAAAGCTCTCGTATTTCTTTCTATACCTTTAGCATTAGACAACATGAAAACATTCATTCAGGCATTTGTCTAATATCAATAAAGGTTTACCACATACCTGCCAGTCTATTAAGCATGAGGAAGGGAGAGAGAAAAAGAGAGAGGGAAAGAAACTTGGAGCATCAATTGGACAACATAGCTTTCTTGCCCTGATAGAGCTTACATTCCAGTGGGAGTATTCAGGTGAGTATTCAAGTAAATGAGCAAGAAAGCATCTGTAGTTTCTAATAGTAAAATGAGTTTAAAATGACTTGTTTCAGTTTGCTTATGATAGACCCAGAATTGCTGACTTGTAGGTCAGGGTAATTTCTACTTTGTGATATTCTAGAAAAGACAAAATCTCAAAGCATTCCCAACTGTCAAAATGGGATTCAGACCATACAATTTGCTAATTGTGCTTTCTTTAACATCACAGTATAATATTCCATTTAGAATTAGGACAAATAGCTTTGAAACAGAACGTCACCAAAATAACATCTTTGTGATAGATGTAACTCAACCATCTGCCTACTATTACAAGCCTAATTCTTTGGCTAATGATGATAGCATGGGACAATATAAATAATGAAGCGAGAAACATTTTAAATGCATATTACATGTCCTGGGCTACTAGTACAAACAACAAACAAAAAGCCTTGTCTTTTTCCAGTGTCTCATGCACCTGAAGATAGAGGAAACACCGATCATCTTTTCAGTTCTGTTCCCTATTCCTTTATCTCCCCTACCCTGCCAAAGAATGTAAAATGGAAAGTAGATAGGCAGAAAAACATTGCTGCAAATGCAAAGAGTAATTCTAATATTAAACAAGAACAACCAGGAAGACACAACCACTAACAAGCATTAAAATAAGGCAGAACAAACCCTTGTATAGAATCTTGCTGACAAGTGCTATTAAATATTAATTCTATAGACCGTGGAGACATCATTAAACAAACATACACACCCTGATGCTGAATGTGCACTGGTCCAGGCATTTGTTTTACACGTGGTTGTTTGGCTAGGTGTAGTCCTTTGTGTTACATTACTGGGCAGAAGACAATTTTCCTCTCGCTTCCATTAATTGTACCCTTGCACATCACTGAAATTCTCATTGCCTTTTTGGTTATTTGTCTTGTCTTTACCTTTCATTTAATTGGAAAGACAATTTTTAGGGAGAATGAAGGGAGTTGCCTGTATTAAGGCTGCCATGCATGGATAAAAATGCTTCATGTTTAGATAGGGATTTCTTAGATTTAAAGAACCACAGGACATTTAGAGAAATCTGAGTATGGGATGACCTTTACCCTGTTTAATACCATTTTCCAACTTATTAAGACTCTTTAATAAAAATCCTAAATATTAAGGAAGAAAAAAATTCTAACCCCCAGGAATTAGCAAAGGTTATTATGCAGTTCACCCCTAATATGGGTCAACTTTAAATACTGGGAATAGGAAGGCCCAACTGCACCGTATTTGGAATCATATTCACACAGCCATGAAGGGCCTTAGGGGGAGTCCAGTGGCTCTCAGACTTGAGAGACATCCAGAACATCCTTTTTAAAGCACAGATTGCCACTCCCTCCTCCAGAGTTTGTGATTCAGTGGGGTTGGGTGGGGGCCAGAGAATTCGTATTTCCAAGTCTACAGGTGATGTTCATGCTGCAGGTTTGGGGTTGCACTTTGAGAACCCCCAATTCAGTGTAAACCTCATATTTGGCAGATCAGGAAACTGAGACTTGGAGAAGTTACTACAATTTGCCTAAGATTGCACCTCAAGCTAAAAGCTGCTGCTTCCCTGAAACATAAGTCTCTGAGCCCTACACCAGACTTTCCCCACTGCAGCCACAGAGAATTTTAGATACTTTAGGAAGGTCATAACTCCATGACTGTATCAGTAAATCCCACCCTGGTTCAGTCATTCAATTGAGGAGTCCTAGAACCACGAAGACAGAGAGAGCTTGAAAGGGATTTCCCAGTCCTATTGTCCTCCTACGTGGCAGTAACCAAGCTGAGAAGACGTGTCAGGGGCCACATCCCTACCGGTGGCAGAGGGAATCTGAATCCAGCTCTCCGGAATCCCAGGCTGGGGCGGCTTCTGCCTTTCACCTGACCAGAAGATGGGACCATGGCTGCCTTTTCTGAAAGGTACTGGGATCCACTGAAAAAATGATCAATGTCTGCTACTTTCAAGGAACACTTCGCCCAAGCCCAGTCATAGCCTGGATTTGCATTTCCAAAACCTCCTGTAGAGTCCACCCAGTAAAGGCGAGCTTCAGGGCTTCAGGCCTTCCTGGCCTTCTGTCTTCACGGACCCCTTCCTTAATTAAAAGATAATAACATGATCTTTTACGTCTGCATTGGCAGAAATACAAATATCACCCAGGCCCGCTTCCTGATTATATATACATTATTATTTCTTCTGGTTTTAAAAGAAATTACCATGGAAACATTTTCGCGGGCTGGTCCAAGTATTGTGGTCCCCGGCACAGTGTCACTTGTGCCTGAAGAGCAAGTGGTGTGTAGTTGGCCACTCAGCTTCCGAGACAGAATGGGAGAGGAGGGGGGTTCAAGGGCGTTTGGGTCCAAATTCAGCGGCAGCAGCCGCCCCTGAGCCGCCCAGCGCAGCTCTGAGGTGGAACAGCACCGGCGCCCGTTCAGGCCGCGAGGAGGGCGGCGGCGGGCGCGGGGCGCTGCGGGCTGGGCCGCACCGTCGGCGGGCGGGCCCCGCGGGCTGTCGCCGTCTGGAAGCGCGGCCCCCGGAGCGGGCGGGGCGGCTGCGACCTGCGTGCGCCGCGGAGGCGCGGCCCGGCTCCCTGGACACGGCGCGCACCACAGAGGGGAACGCGGCGCAATGTTTTTTTGCATACAATTATAGTGATGGCATCATTTTTTTGAAACAAACTGTCCATAAATGTCACCGAAAATCCGGGTCTCCTTTTATTAAAACTGAAAAATGTGTATAAATGTAAATAACAAATGACTGATACAGGGATAAGAACACCACTGTGGCTGCTGGCGTCTCTCTCTTTCTCTCTTTTTTTCTCTCCTCCTCATGTAATTTGCATTAATAAAGAGGCTGTTCCTTGTCGGAATGTGTTTCATCCGGTTTAAAATCCCAGGGCGATCCACTAGGAAGAGCTCTGGGAGAATCCAACTGTCAGAGCCGACAAGACAAATGAATCCCGGTGTCAGGAGCGTGTGGTTCAACGATGACAGATTGAGAAGAACTGTCCCCCTCTCGACAGGCGGGCTTCATTTTCAAATTAATAAATCTGAATAAAATATTTTTCCTTTCATTACGAGCGGAGCCTGTTTGACAGTTCTAGTGACAGGAGAGAGTAGCAGTGTTGATGAGAACAGTTTGCATGAATTCCACCTGGGCTTTTTCTGTTTTATTTTTACCTGCAATCTCTTCCCTGTTTGCCGCTCTCCTTACTCGCTCCTCACCTCCCATAGTTTCCCTTCCCCTCCCTCCTATTACTCCCCAACTTATGTTCCCCCATATTCCTATCTCATGAGTCTTCACTCTCTGCCTCTCTGAAATGTCACCCCCTCTTATTTTTCTGCTATCCTTTTTATTCACCTGCAGGCTACGACCTGAATGAAAGACCAGAGTTTCATTTCATTTAAAAGAAATGTCCACAACTAATTATTATAAAATGCTTTCTTTATCCTTGTGGTTGCTTACCACTGATCATATTAGGATAATAGCTCAAGCCCAGGCAAGGGGACATGACGGATTTCTCGACTTTGTAATCTCACTTCAGGAAACAATGCTCATCATTTTCTCTAAGCACAAAAATAAAAGCGACCCTTCCAAACAAACAAATATAAGAAAAAAACAAATGACGCTTTCTTGTCGATTTCCCTCCCAAAGCCAAAGGAATGAGATCAAGTACACCTTAGGAATTAGATCCTTACTGGCAAGTCTTAATGCACAGGGTGACAGGCTGTTCCTCTTAAATAATTTAGGAGCACTTTCTGGGAAACAATATGGGATCATTAGAGAAATGCTACTGAGGAAAGTGACTTCTTGGTAACAGAGGGGGTTTTGTTTTTGCATTTGGTAGAGATTGCACTCACAGCAGGCAACTTTCAATGTCCTGATTCTGCAGCCTGCAATGCACAGGGTAGGAGAGAAATTAATCTGAGTGCAGCAGTCAATGACTCCCAATTCCTCAGCCTCAAATGCAGAACTCTCCCTCTCTGCCCTCCTCAACCTGGAAGGAGGGAAGGATACCTGCCAGAGCTACCACAAGGAGAAGGTGGTGGTGCTAGGAGTTCTCCAGGCTTTAGCCCAAGGGTCTGGTCTCTAACCCTGATTTGAATTATTCTTTCCATCTGTTGTTCCTACTCTTCTCCCCTCCCTCTGCAAGGTTATGACTCTGCAACGTGTGCTCTGCAATTTTGTTTTATTTTTAAAGACATTGATACTCTACATTTAATAAGTTTCACCAGTACCCTGCTAAAATGCACCGTAGGTGTGATCCCACTAATTGCCCTCCCTCCACCGATCCTCCCCCCTCCCCTCCCCTCCCTTTCCCTTTTCCCTGTATTCCAGGAAAACTTAGGTGCCGGGGTTTTGCATCTGATGTACATCATGGAAAACCTGCTGAACACCCCCCCGCCCCCCCGGAGAACACAAGCTATGAAGGTACAAAGCTTGTGTTGGATAAATATAGGTGGAATCTTCAAGCAACAATATGAAATATTAGAGATTTGGGGGGATGAATAAATAAATATTATGTTTGGATCTGATACTTAGAATAAATTAAGTGGTAGAAAATTAAAACACAAGCAAAAAGAAAAGGGCTTTCTAAATGCCCATGTTTGACGCGCAAGGTAGGAAGGCAGAGTGTAATGCTCATCAGAGAGTGAGGTTAGCTTTAATTTTACTCAAATCTCAGCTTAATTACTGTGACAACTAGAAAAGCCATCTACTAAAAGGTCCAAAGCTACTCACTGTTGGGAAGATGGGAGGAAGTTTTATGATCATTGTCAAGACTCCGGGACTTCTGACACAGGCGATACAGTTGGTTCATCATATTCCCTCATTCATACTTTTACCACATAGATCAAAATTATTCTGCTAAGACTGTCTACCAGTGATCTCAAATCTCAGTTTCATATAATCTAGATTTTAGTGTCTAAGTCGCTATTGTAGGACTATATAGGAATATAAAAAATGTAAATTCTCCCAGAAGGAATTTTTTTACATTAATTCATTGGATTTTTTCAGTAACATTGGTAGACAAGATGGTTACTGTAATCTTCATTTTAAAAAGTTTACAGCTTAGGATTAAGTGACTTGAAATAAGATCATTTGGTTCACACATATGAAAGGGAGGAATTGATATCTTTTCCGTACTCCATGCACCATTACTTTTTACTAAATTATACTGCATTCTGCTGTGTGTGTGTGTGTATGTAGAGCAATCCTCAGGTTAAATCACACAATAGTATCATTGACCACTCTTAATTCTCCAATGGTCAAAAATTATTGCTCTTGAGTTTAACCAATCCACCTTCCAGTTTGCTGATTAATTTGCATCTGCCTCTCAAAATCTTTTTATTGGATTTTTTCTTCCATTTTGTTTCTGAATCACATTTAGTTGGTTACAAAGTAGTCATATCAAGGCCTTCAGTGCCCCACGTTGAGTGATATTATTCATTATCGTATAGAAAAAAGCCCACACAATTTGAGATCCTTCACAGTACTGAAAGAGGATAGGAGGATCATAATAGATAAAATGATTTATGTATTTATTCTTTTAAGATGTGGTTCACTTTTAAATTATGTGAGGACAGGGAGTTATGCCTTATCATTATGATTCAGTGAGCTGGATACTTACTGAGAATTGGAATTTTTCACAACCTCACTTTCTTGAGGCTGTATTAAAAAAAGGATGATAATTATTTTTATAGGAACACTTTTAAAACACTTGAGCATAATACAACTTCTTTTATTTACATCTTATACTTTTTACATTGTCACAAAATCATGCTACTTTTCTTTTTTGAATCAGACAAAATGAATGAATGAATGAACATTTATATAAACAAATTTCTTTATCTTCCTGATAGCCCTATAAAGTAGGCATGATTATTCTCTTTTTACTGCTAAATGAGAATATGGAGAGATTATATGTATAATGAACTAATATGAGACAGAGCCAAATTCAAATCTGGGTTATCTCACTCTAAGTTTCTTTCTAGCATATCATAGGTATGCTCTGAATTAAATTTCTGAAATGGTAGAAAAGCCTTCATACTGGCTTGGGTCTTTTATGCTACCAGAGCAGACAATCAACTTAACCCACTTGTTAATACCCCAAAATAGAAATTCTATTTGGCTGGATAGGGAAGTTTAAAAAGATAGAATGAATTGCTTTGTCCCATGGGTCATAGTGTTAACTAAATGTAACTCAGTGGTTTACTAAGTGAATGTGGTTATAGGCTTGGTATCCAGCTATAACTCCACAGACCCAAGGGCATGAGGAGCACAGGAATTCATGGCATACAGAAGCCAGTCCATCCCAGGGCATGAACGTCCTCCTTCCAGGTCTCATGACCGGTGCTAAAGAAAGTCGAACCACAATAGCTTCTTTTGCCTTCTTACATGGGGGAAGCACCAAAGGCAGCCGGAAGTCATTCACTTAACAAACATTTTCTGGGCATTGTGCTAGGAAACAAGGTCACAAAGCCCAAGACTGTCCTCAGGTAGCTGACAGTCACACACATGGTAATAGTTCTCTGTGCTAAGTTCTTTAACAGAGGCACAGGCACGTTCCCCCTGCCCTGGGAGCAGAGGATGGAGCAACTAACTCTGTGTGTGGGAGTCATGGAAAAGTTTCCCTTCTTGCTCAATAAGGAGAAATAGGAGAATTTCATTGTAAAGCACCTGCGGTGTGTGGAGGGGTGTCAAGGCTCATGTTAGCCTTATTTTTTCATTATTCTTTTACCTACATTTAATTTTTCACTTAAATTGAATTATGTTCATTTTTACATAACAATAACTGCCATTAGTATTATCACTATGCCATTTATTATGCATCTACTGTGCACCAGGCACTGTGCTATATGTCCTATACACTTTTCATTTAGTTTTGAGACTAGCTTTCTAAAAGTATTTTTAAAAATCTTTTTTCTATTATATAGATGAGTAAGTTGAGGCCAAGAAGCCAAGGACTTGTCCTAGGTCATGCAGCTAGTAAGTGGTTGACTGGTTGGGATTCAAACTGGAGACTTTAAAACTCCAACATCTGAATCATTAGCCACATGGCATAGTTGTCACTCATTTACACAATGTCTCCACACCTTTGATCCATGTACTTAGAATCGCCTTCTTCTGTATTTCCACTTGTCAAAATCTCACTCAGGCTTCATCCCAATGCCTATTTCACAGTGAAATCTTGCCTGATATTGTGCTGCAGAGTGGTGTCTCCTTGAATTTGGAACCCAAGGCAATCACTTTAGGATAACCATAAAATCATGAGCTAAGAACCTGTGGCCAGCCTTCACACAGAATTCGTCCAGTGTGTCACTCCCCCAGGAGATGTGACTCTCCATCCTTTTTTAAACATCTCCAGGGGGAGAAGTTGTACAATCTCTTTAAATGGTCTGTGTCTTTTGGCAGGTAAACATTTCCCTACTTAATCTAAATGCATTCCCTCTTGTTTGATATTCCGCAGCCTTCGAGGCTACCTGCTCATGGATAATGCACCATCTGAAAACCGTCCACAGGATGGCAAACAGTAACCAAGCAACCTTTTTGCTTTCCCCTCTCTGACTAACCTTTTATAGTTCTTGTGACCTTTCCTCCAAAGACTATTTTTCATCCCTTTAATCTTTTTGTCACTGCTCTTTCTCACCTTTAGTGTCAACAGCAAGGAGTCCAGGTTCTGACACACAAGAATGCCACTAGCAGGTGGCAGGCAAATTGGCATGCGTAGCACAGCCCCACACACCCTCCAGGGATTAATAATAAATACTATTTGATGATGAAATCTGAGTGCATTTTCTTTTCAATGAGACAGTGTCAACTGTTTTCTTCTAAAATAGAAATGAGCAGAATACAAAATTGAACAGCCTTCATTTCTCCCCTCTCAGGAGGCTGTTATTACTGATCTGGTTGGCATTCCTCCTGGCTCAGCCCAGACAGGAAGAAACTTAGAGGGGGCCATTGTCCCTACCCTTGATAACTAGCTATTATTTATGAAAAATCAGAGATGAGTACTTTGAATGCTTTGCTTTCTTTATTTTCTGTTCTGACTGGTGTACCTTGAATTATTAAAGTAGATGATTTTATCCATAAACTACACTGGAAAGCAAAGTAGAAAAATCATATACATTTGTATGTGTATATGTCTCTGCCAAGGATAACAGGATTCATTCTTTTGGCTTTTTGTGAGCATTTTCTATATTCTAGGGTTAGAGTGATTTGGGAAGATGTGTGTGGGGAGAGAAATGAGGGTGGATAGCCTCAAGATAATCTAATTCAAATGCTTTCTTTCCCAAATAAGAAATTTGAGACTCTGTGAGACTGAGTTATATGTGCATAATTATGGAGGTGTTTATTGGTTGAATTTGCATCAGTATTCATTATCTTGGTCTACCCACTTTATGCCTATTTCCAGTATTACCCTGCTAGCTCTGTTTTTTGCTCAGAAAGGGTTAGGTCAGTGCTATGGCAAAAAGGAGTATGGAACTATGGTTAACACACTCAAGGAGGCCAGGCAGTGGCACATACTTCTAATCCCAGTTCTTGAGGGGGCTGAGGCAGGAGGATCTCTTGAGCCCAGGAATTGGTGGCTACAGTGACCTGTGATCATGCCACTGCACTCCAGCTTGGGCACAGAGTCAGAATCTACCTTTAAAAAATAAATAAATAAAATTTAAAAAAAGATAAAAAGGACAAGCAAAGAGGACAAACCTCAAACCAAAGACTAAGTGAGTTGATGTTGATCTGTTTGAATTACAAATGGAAGTCTGGAGCGTTGCCCAACTGGCCCCTTTTCCTTTTTTCTCCTAGAACTCTAAGGCTTTGGAAAGCACATAGCAACATCATTTCCCCCATCGAAATGCCAAGAAAAATACTATGGTCTTTCTGTGTCAAGGACAGTCCACATTAGTTCATGCTGAATGTCAGATAAATGCAAAGGGTTAAATGACAATGCCAGAGATAAAGCAATACTTTCAATATAAGTACCTGATTAATTGTCAAATGAATGATACTATAAATGCTGTAACAATTTAGATGTGGGAGACAAACTGTGGGCAAAGAAGGAAGAAATTTTGGCTATATCTGCAAGAATGTGGATAATTTAAATATATAAAAAGGAAAGGCAAAAAATCTTTAGGGAAGTATTGAATCAAGAAGATGTTTGGATAATAAAGAATACATCATTTATTTTACTGGAGTATTTGATAAAGTGGGTTGTTAAGAGATAATATCAGAAAGGCAGGCTTGGATCACACAGTGAAAGTGCTGAAAGTCAGAACAAGGGGAATGGAATTTATTTAAACTCCTTAGTATAGGATTGTTTCAGTATTACCCAAAGAACAAATTTGCACAAGCTCCTTAGGCTGAGTTTTTAAATTTTTAAGTGTCTTACATATTGTCTATAATTTATTAACCAATAGAGATATCTACCACTTGTTCTAGTTTGGTATGGCAAGAATTCTTTAAGGGTGTGTCTCCTTTCCATTTCATTTCTATGCCACAGCAGAAATTGTTCTTCAATCCTATCACAGCAACTACCCCAAGATTCTTCTTTACTCTGACTGAACACCCTAGGGATGTGTCATAAAACCAGTTGTCTCAGCTGACTCTAGTTGTCTAACCAAAATATAATTTCCTGACCCATATTAACTGCATCTTCCTATCTTTAACATGGAAGGTGCACTCATATTTCATGCTCCTTATTAGAAGTCATGTGAGTATTCTAATTCATAAAATATTAAATGTAAATACTATAGGGTTAGTGTTAGAGTTAGGACATAAATGTCTACTGAAAATTCTTGGACCTACAGGCAATGTGAAAGGAGACTAAAAAGTACTATTACCAAGTGATGGTGGGGAGGAAGTTAATAGACATAAGAAGTCAGAAAGTTTTAGGAAAATACCTATAATCAGAGTACAAGAAGATGCTATTCTGCAGTAGAGAATTAACTTGATTGAGAATTATTTGTTTATATTATAATAAAAGTCCATGATGCTTATGAGTGCACCTGCCTTATGGTTAAAGTATTGTCACCACACCTAGAATAATACATTTCTAAATGGAAGATCAATTTCTAATTGATGAAATGAAAAAGATTGGCAGGAACATAAGCAATGAGCCAGAGAGACAATAAAAGGAGTTAGTGGCATCCACCATGTTTTGGGAACAGTGATAAATCTTTGAGTAGAGGCCTGTAGAAGCCTCCTTATACACTTAAAGGAAGGATAAAAGTCCTGGGAAAATTATTGAGTGCCCATGTGAAAGAGATAGTGTGCCAGACCTGGGCCTTCTTCCTAAAAGTGTGATCTGGAGTCACTTATGGGAACTACGTGTTTTTCTGGAGATAATACAACATGTAGCCTAAGCAAAACATCTGTGAGGTTAACCATATACCACTGAAGAAGTTGTGAAGTGTTTGAGACTAATTTTAACCCGAACTCTCAGATTTTGCAACTTTGGAAATTCCTGTCATACAAACCAGGGTGTTATTTTTCTTCCCTCAGCAATTCTCCCCAGAATCTTTACATGATGGCCTGAAGGAACACCTTTTGCATAGTAGTTCAGATTTTCTACTGCACTTTTTAAAGAAAGATCAGCAGTTTGTATAATATATTTTTTTTAAAAAATAGAGGCCCAATAACAATAACTGATAAATATGTGCATTAGTTTGCCATTTATTAAATGTTTTCACATTCACTTATTTTAATTTTTTAAACAAAACTATATGACATAACTAGAAAAATAAGAATAAAAATTTGTACCTTAAGGGAAACAAACAAAAAGATTGAATTACTAAACCAAAAATCCGTAAGCTACAGTGGCCATCACCAGAACTTGAAACTGAATCCTCTGGCTCTGAATTCTGTGTGCTCTCCCATCTATCATCCATGCAATACATCACATACAATTTATAGTCCAATGCATGAAACCTGGAAATTTTTAGTTGTAGTTCTTAGCTTATTTCACCACCAGGGAGCAAATGGAGAAGAATCATCAACACTTAAGTAAAGTTCATAATATTTATACTCAGAGCCAGTGCCAGGAGGTACCAGAAAAATAAAATATTAGTGTCCCTAAGAAGTCAATGATGACAAATTAAAATCAGTGACTCCTATAGACAAACCTGTATTAAATAAAAAAATTCCTTGTTTTTTAAAATACCTAGAACATTTTGTTTTAAACAAATCACCATCATTTGTGATTCGTAAGTTGGTTGAGTGATCAGGGTCAAGACGGAGATTCTATCTCATCTCTCCTGTCTGTGAAATGGAGTTAACGCACTTGTAATCTCTGTTTGCTGACCTGTTATGAGGATAAGTGAGGCAACGCAGGCACTGTTCCTTGGTGTAAGGAAACCATATAAGTCCAAAGTATTATCATCAAGGCACCACATGATATTTACATAGCTCTCTTTTCCAGGGTGTAGCTGGCTTTGATTCCCCACTCTGGGAGGTAGACCAGTAATGCTCTCTCCAAATGAGAAGCTGACCCATAGAGTGGAGAAATGGTTGACCTCTACACAGCACAGCAAGGTGCCAGCCTTTTTGTCAAGTGATGTTGATTAATATTTGTCTGTTCATAAATTAGACTGGTGAGTTCAGCTTACCGCTGGCTATCACTATGATAAAAGCCCTCCTGATACAGAAAAGTTCATGGTTTCCCAAAAGGGATTTAAACTAAACTTTTTAACTTTTTTTGTGGCTCTTAAATTTTCAGATAACTTTCTGGTTTCAATAGAAATAGCAGAAAGATGCTGACTATGGAATTCCTGGTCATCAAAACAGGAGAGGGTTTGAATGTTGCAAGAAATATTGGTTTCCTTGAGGCTTTCAGACATTTTTTTTCTAACTACATAAATAGCTTGGGGTGAAAGAAAGAGAAGGCAGGTGATGGGGAAGGAGTTGACAAGAGGGTAAAAATGTTACTTTTTCAAAAGAGAGGTAGGTACGATATCTGTGCTCTTTCTTATTGAAAAAAAGGGTGTGTGTGTAAGGGGGTGCAGATGGAGTTGAAAAAGTAGAAGCAGCCATGTGAAATAGTGGGCATCAGTAAATTTGACGATCTAAGCTCTAGTATTGTTTCTGCTGCTGAATTTGACCTTAAACTAGTTACTCAATTAACCTTGGCTATAGTGGTTGAATCTTTAAAATTAAGATGATCTGTTAGTATATTTTGAGGTGGCTTTTTAGGTCTAATTTTTGGTTTGTTTCCCGAACACCACAACAAAATCACCTACTGTGTTGTCTGAATATTCTTTGTTCTTCTACATTTTGTGCCAAGAGAAGACTTTTCTACATGAAAAGGTCACCATGAAGAAAGCCCCAAATTTGGCAGCCCCAAATTCCTCATATTGCTTTTTGAAGTTGTGGGATGCTCCATGGGGCTCCAGTACTCTTTATTAAGGTTCAATTCCCCTCGATGGGACTGGAGGAAGACTCTTGTATGGGCTCAAGCAGAATATGCCTTTTACTCTGTGAATCACAGAACTTAGAGACTTGGTTCTATTGTTCCTATCTCTATCAACTTTGCATTCTAATGCCTTTCAGTGCTGGGTTTGCTAATTCATGGATTTGAATTTCCACAAAAACCACACAATAGGCACCTTTATGTGTCAACTTTCCATCTTTGGGGGACAGTTGCCTTTTTAGCATCATGTTGAGTCTAGCATGTTGAGTTTAGCATCATGAGGTCATCTCTTGCAGTGATAGTATCCCAATAATTCTTCTCCATGTCAATCAAACTGTAATCAACTCTGGTGGAAATGCAGAAAATTATAGAGTGTGTAGGTACATTTAGCATATGAAGATAACTTATGAATTCTTAGTTTTTCAAATGGGTGCCCAGATTTTAGAAAAATTTACCTCTCTTGGGCATTGCTCAGGAAATACTGAGGATACTGAATGGCGGGGGGTGGGAGTTGCTTATAAACTAAAGACAACTTGTCTGACTTTGGATTATACAGACTATGGCTATAAAGTGAAGTGGAAGCAGAAAATTCAACAGTGATACTAACAGAAGTAGTCTAGGAATGATTGTGATCACCAACTCAGGGGAAGGACCCCTAAAGGCCCCTAATTGTCTCAGCTTGAGTCCCCAGACATCTCCATCCCCCCTTGGGTTAATTCTGAGAACAGGATTCTGACAAGGAAGTTCTGTGAGTCCCATGGCTAAATAATAGTGAAAACTTACTCAAGCAGAGTCTCCCAGGTTACTGAGTTTCCCAAGCTGCCCCTGTGCCACCCACCATGTAGCAACCCCCTGAGCTGGCACGAAGCAACCCCCTGAGCCAACTGACTGTAACCCCACACTGTAACCGGCCACGTTCTGCTTTTGTACATGCTTGCTTTGCCACATCAGCACAAAAAGAGTATAAAAATCAGCCTGTACTGCACTTTGGCGCCATTTGCCCTTTGGGGCAGCAACCCACCTGCACAGGTATAATAAATCACCACCTGATTTGGGCCTGAAGTGGGGTTTAAGTTTTTCTTATAGGTGGAGATGAGTACAACATGATTACAATTCTTGCATGCCGGTATTCCTAGGAACATGTGCAGATTTGGAATGCATTTAGCTAAGATGGTTGCAAAGCTGGCACAAGTTCCAGCCATGCCATCATAGTGAAGACTTGGCATAAGAGTTTTAGGCTTCTATGCCCAAATCTACAAAATTCTATCCCTGTGACTTTCATGCACCAACAGAGACAGAAATATAAGAAGCAACATCTGCAATTCACTGCTTCCTAGTGGACACCTCAGGCCCTTTGTGGGATTAGAAGTACAGCATCTTCCAAATTGCAATTCTAAAAGCATTTAACAATTCCCATTACTTTATGAGGAAAAAGAAAAATCCTGGGGGCATCTGAAGATATTTGATTCAAAAATTGAAGTGTGCCAGAGCCCTATAACTTTTTTCTTGTATTGTGGCCATAGGGCTCTTTTGCATAGAAGGTTTCTCTCATTTTCACAGGAAGGAGAGTCTAGAAATCACACAGACAGTCCTCAAGGACCAGTATGTAAAAAGGGGATATGCAAACAGTGAAAAAGAGAAGCAGGGTCTGTATCCAGCTTGGAATCTATCTTTCTGTGAAAATGTGGGTGGGTAAACAGAGAAAATAGTCCTCAAAGGCTTCCCTTTTCCCTTTATTTATGACACTTCAACACCTTGGCCCAAGCGTGTTGTCCAGAAGTGACTTTGTATGTCTTCCTGTGACACAGACACTCTTAAGATACCTGGTTACATTTTTATAACACTTAGAATTATAAAAATTACGTTCTTTTATTTTTCATTTATAATAACACTGATATCTTTCCTCTCATTTTATAGAAGCAGAAATATATATCACGGTATTTTAGAATAGTGGTGGGGTTGGGGTTAGGGACCAAAATTCCCTGGCTCTGAGTCTAAAGTCTTCTCATAAACTATGTGCCCCCCCCGCCCCGCTGCCACTACCCTATCCTGACTGCTATTGAATTTCACTATGAGGCTGATCCCTCTATCACTGGCTAATGGCATAAGGTTATATCATCCACAGAGGCACATCACGAAATTTCTCTTTCTCTTTCCTTGTGAATGACAGTGAAGACATTTCTGCACGCTATAATCAAGTTCCTCCCTCTAAAAAACAAAAGGAGCAGGCAAAGAATTGGAGACAGTATATCTTACCCTTTACTTTTAAAGATTATTCAGTGACTATATACATATCTAAACTAATAATTACCAGGTAAGTAATTCAAGGTTTGACAAAAAAAAAATTGTCATATACATCTAAGTCTTTATCATTATTTTTATTGCTTAGATTAATTGGATTTTAAAGCAAAATAAAAATAAAGATGTTATTTAGCCATATTTTAATTATCTGTTTTGAGGTGAAAATATGTCAGGTGTGCACAAATCTAATTTGATGACAGGGTATGACAATCCTGGAACTTCTCAGTGTATGTGGAACCACTCTAATCACTGGCACACTTGACTTTTGTCTAATACTCTGCAATCTCTGTTTGTGTTTCAGTTCCTATAATTATAAGTAGTGTATTCTTACTTAGCACCTTGGTGTAGGTTACTAGGATATTGCAAATTAAAAAAATAATCTGTCTTTGGTGGTGTGCTATTTTAAGGCTGTCGATCTCTGTCTGCTTTAGGTTGCATCACAGAGTTACACTCTGCCTCCTACGGGCCTCCAGACACCTTCTCCCATGCCTGTGTTCTGGCTGGGCAGAATATTAGCATTCTTGCCTCAGTAAGCAGAGGGGTTGAGGAGGATTTGCTTGGGTATGGATAAAATTTCCAATACTTATTTTATATACAGATGATTATATTCCTGGTTTGCTCTCACCAGTCCCAGCTTTTGTCTATTGTGCCAGTATAATTATCAATAGCTCCCCCTTTCACCCTTAGAAGCCACAATATACATGTGGCACCCCAGCCAACAAAAACCTCTTTAATCATTTAGTCTTTTTCCTCTGAAAAGTTTTCAAAATTTTTAAACTCCTAGCACATAGCAAGTGTTCAAAAAATATTAACTATTATCATTACCTTCTGTAATGTGAGATCTCTGGGCCTTGGGGGGATGATGACTTTCTTTCACTTTTCAATGGCAGTGTCCAAGAACAGATGCTTGATGCTATTATTTGTAAGACACCTCCCCCCACCAGATGGTCTGTTCACCTCTGGTCTACACTGGTAGGACACCTGGGGGCGTCCCTGATAATTTTTCTGCCTGATAATTTTCATTCTTGGTAAAAAAGAGATCTTCCCTCTTCCCTAGTTGGACATCTTAGCACCATTGGCAATGTTCTTAGCCTGGGCCTGGCTCTGGTCTCACACAGAGCATTAAAGGTGGATTTCTCTGGATCCCTGCATTATCCATGTACTTGAAAGTCTGGTGGTCTCACCTTGGCCTACCCACTTCTCCTCTTGAAGTTGTGTAGAAGAGGTGAGTGGAGGTATAGGCCTGGCACAGCCAAACAACCTGTGTAGAGGGGAGGGGAAATGTGGGACATGTGTGGAGAGCCTGGGGGCTGGTGAATGCTGACGCCCTTTAAAGAAAGTGGCAGTCAAATCTGGGCACAGACACCAGGTACTAATGGCAAAGGCAGAGCCCAGGTTAACACACAGAGATAGGAGCTTAAAGTTTGACAGATGTAGGTGCAGAGGAAGAGCAGAGTACAAATGAAAAAGGCCTGCGTGATCAGTGCAGACAACTCTGAGATGTCCTGTCTGTGCTTTCCTAGCCTACTGGTAGATGGAGTGCCATTGGCTTACTGGAATGACGGTGAGGAGAAACTCTTCCACTTACTCAGATGGGTAACATTCCTGACTATGAATCCCTTCTTAGAACTGGGCAGGAATTGCCACAATTTCAACCAATTTACTCTTGATTATTATTGCTTGTCCTGAAATCCCACTAAATTTCTTCCCAGATTTCTTGGTCTGCTCAGTTCTCTGAATGTTGTGCTATGCTATGGCTTGAAATCTTCCTAGGAAGTAAAGTGGTCACAAACAGTAGCGTGGGGTCGCACATCTGTACCTTACCAACCCTGCACATTGCTACCTGTAGTAACTATTTTTTCTTATTTTCTGAATTATTTTTGTTTGTTTTTACCTGACCACAGAAGAAAAGCAGTTATTTTCTGTATTTTTGGTGCTCTGAGACATGAGATTTTCTGACCTGGGAGAAGTTACTCCCCACCCACCACCTTTGGGTTAGTTAAGTCTTAGAGATAGTAAACCCCTAGGCATGCCTTTGATATACAGCCCAAATGTTCCACCAGCTGCCTGCTTCCACTCTCAGAAGTGATTGCTTGATAAGTCTGCCCCAATCACCTTAAGAGCAGGTACTAGATAACTATGGACCACCCCTAAAGCCCAGAGCCTACCAAAAATATCCCAAGTGTTCAATCCCACGCCCACACACACTGCTGTATCTGTCCCCTCCCATGAGAATCATCACAAAGTTTCTTGCCCACAGTCCCTTGAGTTCTATCTGCCTGCTCATCTCACCTTGGTGCCTCCCTAAGCAGGTGAGCATGATGCTCTGTGTCTTCTGTCTCTGGGGTACTGTGAGTACTAGAAGAACTTCCTCCCTCAATACCTATTGTGGCCGTGTGTCTTACCGCACCTGATTAAAACCAATCCTGGCTATACCATTAAAACATGGCACTTCCATTAATGCCCTAGTGTCAATGCCCTACATGACTCTCTTGGAAAGTTCTACTTTGAAAGAGGTATAGTTAGTTCTCTCTGCTTGGGTCACATTCTATGGAAAGAGGTAGAGTTAGTCCTCCTCTGCGTGGGTCACATTCTATGGAAAGTAGGAAGACAGAATACATTCATTGACCATGCTTAGGAGATGGCACCCATAAAAAAGTGGCATGTACCTGCCACCAGGATGCACTTACTGGACTAGACATGAGTGTGTTAGAATGGGGGTTGACATCTAGTGACATTGTATTGACCAAATGAATGGATAGCCCCCTTAAAGATCTGTTAGAGGAACAACCAAAAGATCGATAAATTCATTTTGGTTATGGGATATATAATCAAACTTGCTATTTAACTAGGCTTAGGATATATAGGAAAATCATGACCTATAGGAACTTTTGATCAGCAACTTTCTCTACAAAGGGACAGACAATTAATTTGACTTTGTGGGGCATGTGATAGATATCTACAGTAGATACTCACCACTACCATATGTGTGTGCCATGGATTATACATAATTTATATACTTGGCTGTAGATCAATAAAAGTTTATTTACAGAGCAACTATCAGGTTACACTGATGGGGCCGTACTTTGCCAAGCCTTTTGTATAGCAACTACATTTCTATAGTTATATATTTACATTTAAGTAATACACAAAGTATATGTATATTTACATTTAAGCAAATGAGTATATTATATTCAGCTTCTTCCATTTTAAGTAATAATCATAGATATTAAGCTATGGTTTTTTTAGAGGTAGGTTTTTGAATTGATTTGGGTCTTCAAAGAGAAAATTCAGTTGTGATTTAAGTAATTAAGCACATTTATTGCTATACTGGTTTCCTATTTCTTTCTTTTTCTTTCCTCTCATGTATCAATCATTTGGAAGATTTTATTATCTAACATAAAACCAATACTTATTGACTGAGTCAGAAAACATCTATTGACCTACTATGTAAAAGGCATTGTGTTAGGTGCTAGAAATTGAAAAGTTAATTAAGAAAACTTCATGCACATTAAGTTTAGATGTTGTAGATGAGATATGTAAACAGATAATGCCAGGCCCTACATTAGAAGTGAATGCTATACTCCAGCTACACATGTGGCCCTGCCAGTTGTTTTCCAGTATGAAACTCTTTTTCCCTTTCTCTTTTTCTTAGTTTCATGGGTTTATTAGCATGTGGACAATTTTTATAATACCATGGATATATTGTCTATAATAGAAATCTTGGATAATTCTGTAATAATTGAATTGATTCTAATGACTCAATTTCTTGGCTCCTCTAAATATTTTGAGACAGACCATAAATTTGGGGGGGAAGAGGAAATTTTAATACTCTTTAGATATTATGCTGCATCGTTGCTTTCATTCTTTTGTGTTTAACCCATTGAGAGAAAGAGGGAGTTTGAGAACCAGGAATATGGTCGTTGACAAGTTTTGATTGGTAAAATAATGCCATTAATATTATAAAAAAATTTCCCAATGCTTGAACCAAAGACTATTTTTGCATCAAAATTATTAGGAAAGATGTCTGGTAACTGGTGCAATATAATCTCCCTGAAAAATTAATACGCGGTGAAAATTCCATCCCTAGTCTGCAATCCGCTGCAGACTAGGTTTTGGGAACTTTCCTGGGTTGGATTTCAAACATGAACAAGATCTGCATAACCTCTATCATCATGGCAAGGTCTGACAGTGAGCCAGCACCCCTTTCTGACATTGGTTTAGAGGGGACACCCTTATTACCCTTTCTTGGGCATCAGTGCCTTCCTTGTTGACAAAGGATGTGGCTAGAAGAGGTTGAAATGCAATCAGTGAAGATGATGCTTATAATGTACAGGGGTGAGTTTTTTAATACATCCCAGCCATCAGTATTCAGCTTCTTCTATTTTAGTGACAAGGTCCCTGATGAGAATTGCCAATTCTGATCTTGTCACTTGATCCCTTAATTTAAATTCCATTGCCTTTGCTGCTGCCACAGGGTAGCTGTTGAAACTACTGCCATGATGACAACTTAGACTATTGCAAAAAACCTATTTTCTTCAAGGGAGAGAGATATGAGGCTATGCTCTTGGCTAAGGATGGCTTTTAGGTTATGTTTTCATATGAAGCCATGTTCACAGAGCATAGTCCTCCAATGTGAGTGGCGGGATTAGACAAGAGCATCCTATGTGTCATAACTGCTGACACCAGTGTTGAGCCTGAATCACCTGCCAGATCCTGCAACCCTCCTGATGTATTCAATTTGGGCACCACTAATCTTCTCTAATTCCACTGTATCTTGGTCAAACTATCTCATTTCATATGGGAGGTTCTAACAGTATTGAACTTCAAAATGGAAGCAGCCAAGTTCCCTAGCTTTTTCCTTCTACTTGGCTCTCTCATCCCTACATAAAACATAACTACCTTGACCATAGTGAGGGCTCTGCACTTCCAAGAGTAGTGTTTCCCAAGATGCGAATGGTTCCTTTACATCCTTTAGCATAGTGCTTACTGCTTAGCACAGCACTTACCACTAGCCAAGGTAATTTACATTTAAGTAAGGAGGAGGCAAAATTCATATGTGTCATAGAACAGTAAGAGGTGCCTGGGGAGAACTTTCTGTCTTCACCTCTTCTGTTTACAGAAGACCCAGACAACCTTTGAATATCAACTTTTTCTCTCTGTAGTCCACTTAGTACTGTCCCTTGTTAAGCTGGTTTATTATTCAACTAAAGGTAAGCTGGTTATTTAAATTTCTCATTTAATGATATACTGTTTAATGACTGTGCATAATGTCATTTCAGTTAGGTATAGCTTAGTACTCTTAAATATAGCTTCGTACTGCATTAAAATTATAGGGTGGGGAATATTGGCCTTGGGGCCACATGTGGTCTTCTGAGTTCTGGAGTGCAACCTTTGGACTGAATCCAAATTTTACAGAACAATTCCTTTTAATACTCAAATTTGCCTACTTTATAGGATGAAAGAGAAGGAAATAAATAAAATTGCACCAAAAGTTAAAACAGTAATCAGGGAGCAGCTGTTTAGGAGGAAGAGATAAAAGTAAATGGCAGAAAGGCCAAGGGAAGCTGAGACCCGGAGCAGAGAGGCTCTGAAGGCTTTGAGTGATTGGCTCACAGAGAGTGAAACATTAAAGGAGGCTTTGAAAACACCTCAAACACAGAAAAAAAAAAGGCTGGTTATTCAGGGATTACTTTATTTTGAGGAAGGGCATGTTTTATTTATGCACATATAAACAGAAATAAAAAGTTATACCACTTTGCTTGTTTCTTTTTCTTGTTAGAAACAGTGCTATTTTGTACAGATGGTCCCTTGTGTGACTCAAGCTGAACGGATGGTATGGGCCTGATGTAGTCTGAAGATGTTCTTGGAGCATAAAGCACGAAAGATGGTATTCAGGGTGTTTTGAAAAGGGTAGCAGCTAATCCATTGTATGTTCCCATATACTATGGGAAAAAAAATACAGGAAAATGAAGAGAGTAATACATGTAACCTGAATTTGAGGTAAAAAATAAATGGATGAATTGAGAAGAGATAGGTAAGGAAATCAAATAGGACACTGTGCTTCGCTCTCCCAACTTTTTCTTTTTTAACCATCTCTTACCTGTTTCCAAAGAGCTCAGTGCTATTTCTAATACATTCCATAAGCTATTCCCTCCCTGATTCTTCCTGTTCCTAGCTGTATCACAGAAAGACTTAAGTGTTATGTTCTAAAATATGCCTTCCTTGATGCCCATCTCCAAGGAAAAGTCCTCAGAAAACTGAGTGTATGTGTGTATTAATTTTCATTACTCCTTATAGCCTAAAAGTGCCATCCAAATACTTTTGTTAAGTAAGGGTCTGTTTTTCCTCAAATGGTGAATTGTTGCTCGTGTACTTTTCACCTCAAGAGTTCTCACAGAGAGTCAGCTCATAAATCAATCATGTATTACCATCACCATCGCCATCACCACTGCTACTTCTGCTGTGATGGCAACCATTATAATTAGCTGAAATTTATTGAGCACTTACTATGTGTCAAGCACTATATTAAATCCTTTCTTTGCATTATCTGCTTTAAGCCTTATAAGAACCCTCTAAGTTACAGGTCCACATTTATACAGCAAGAAACTTTCAGATTTGGAACCCAAACTTTGATCTGATCTTTCATTAATCATGGTGCCTTGTAATTTGATGCCTTGCCCAAGTTGGGGGTTTGGTCTGTCTGTTGGCACTGCCTATAGTCGGTTCCTTCTTCACCATTACTTTCTTACTGTTTACCTGCCCAGATGGTCCTCTCTCAGAGGTGTCTTCCACCAAATCCTCGAGTCTTGGGTATAGGAGTTTTAATGAAGCTAACAGGGTCTGCCTCTATGGCTAAAACATAAGTGTTTTGAGTTATCTGTGCCACGCTGCTAGTCCTCTGGAAGCCTTGCTGTTACTCTTGCACTATGACGTGCTGCTAAAGATCACTGTCTGTCTATTGGGGCTGTGTGACTCTGGTGGGGACCCTAGCTGGGCCTGGCTAAGTGTGACTCGAAACCTTCTCCACTGTAGCTGGGTCAGCAGTTCTTAGATAATCTGTTTACCACCTTTTTTTGCCAAAATAAAATTGTGTTCCTGCTGTTGCTGCTTTCTGGTAGGAAGTTAGCAGTCTCTTTCCACCTTCTATACACGGACTCTAGCTCAGTTAGGTAGATGCACCGAATTTTTTGCCTATTTTTAGCAAAGTGGTGATTAGAGGACAGGTGGGAGTGATGAAGGGAGTGTGGCACTTCAGACACATTTGATGGAATCAGACAGTGCCAGTGCTGCTCTGATACCCAACCCCACATAGGTGGTGGTCACTGTCAGTGATCAGTGATTTATCTACCTCCTTCCTCATGATATTGCCCATTCTCTGTAGACACTGTGAGTAGATTAATTAATTCAACAGCTACTAGCCATTGGTATTTATCATCATTGAATCTGGCATGGCATTATCACTCATTGGGTAGAGGAAAAAGTTACACATCTGAATTTTCCTATGCTCTAATTACACACAGATGTAAAAAGCAATAATGCTCCCTCAATTCATGTAAACAATTACTTTAAAATTTGCTTTTAAACATGTGGAAACCCAGCTCCTAAAGGTTGTTGAGGAGACTGACTAATTGTGCATCAAGCTGATTTGCCTTTTCTGCTAAGGCCATGACGAGACCACCTTGTACCTCCCTCATAGTTAGGTTGAGTGATGGGCACCATTTCTGGACTCACCCATAAGATCCCCAGTGCCATCTGTCATGTGCTTTCCCCCCTCATCTTTCAATTAGATGTAGAGCCTCCTAGAGGAAGAACTGGAAGATGGCAGAGCCATTAAATATGAGGAGGCTGAATCTCAAAGTGAAGTTTCTTGCCTCCATCAGTCTGCATAGGAACAATAGAAATAAATGACTCTTTACTGTGTTACTGAGAGTGGAATACTTTGTTATGGTGTAGCTAGGTTTTTTAAAAAAAATCTTAACTAGTATATTATTGCGTGGGATCTTTGTTTTGCCCTCACACATTTTAATAAAAGCTTTGGATTTTATGAAGATGGAGATAATAAAATAGGAAAAAGAAAGAAAAGAAATGAAAAGGAGAGAACAAGAAAAGAAGGGAGGGGAAAAGAACATAATAAAGGAAGTACGGGAGGGAGGAGGATTGATCTTTAGATAAATCATTTTGATAAGGAAAAAGAGTTACCATAGTTGTTTCAATTGTGGTACATGTTCCGGATTTTGAATACATTCTGGGTTGTGACTCACAGATAAAGATCTCAACCATATCAGAGACAAATAAATACTAGTACAGATAACTGGAGACCAGCACTGGGGTCACCATTTCCAGAATATATTCTTTTGACTATTGGATGCTTACTCCCCTAAAAGGATATCACTCCCCTTTCCATTCCTCTGGGAAAGTATTTCTCTCTCTCTCTTTGTTTACACTAATGCTACCTTTCCCTTAATGGCTAACTCTAAACCCTACCTATTTTATGATGTCTTCCTAAATGATTTCAATAAGGAGTTGACTTTTTTCTTTCTAATTGCATATCATATTATGTCTATCATTAATTATTTTGTCAATCAGTCACATGTCATATTTCTTGATATTCTTATTTCTATGCATACAGCTTATGCAGCTATGCTGAAAGCTCCTTGTGGACTGAAAGAGTGTCATGTCTTTTACACACAGAGTTCTCTGATATTATGTAGTGCTGGATATCTAATGAATTTCATTGTTATTACTAAAGGACAGGGTTCCTATCTATCATTTTTATATAAAACATCAACAAATTTGCATGCTATTGAAAATTAAGTAGTAGGTAATGTTCCAAAATAGAGAAGTCATTAGGAGATTCATAAATTGTGGTTCTGGAGATAAGTATTCTATTATTTTAAGGAAGATGTAATGTTGGGATTACAACTTGCATCTTATTGAGATATTGACAATTTTATAGACCTCATTAGAAACATTAAAAGTGCCAAGGAAGAGGTCACATATAGTGCAAATAAGCAACCAATTTGCGATGGCAATAAACAGGTTAAACAGAACTCTTACGGGTCTATTGACCCCTCTGGATATTGGTCTCTATTCTGTGATCTATAACATGTGTGCATTCACGTGTATTCATACAGTGGTCCTCATGAACACTGCCGTTTAACACCAAACAACATTATATTCTAAAGTATATATCATCACAAATATATATCTGAAAACCCCCTACACAGTCATCATAAGAGGGGCAGAACAAAACTTCCTAGCTGTTTTGCACTTTGTTTTATTAGCTATAGAAGCTGCTTAAGTTTGTAGCCTAAAAGACTTAGGATAAATGCAAGACTACAAAGAGCTGTGCAACTTAAGCTGGAAGGTGTCTGGGGAAAAGGAGCAGAGACAAGAGGTCGAAGCTTGGCAGGCTAGCCAGATATTTCCATGAGAGTGGCAGGATTTCAGAAGCTCTGACAATCCTAAGGGCTCGTTTACTTAAAAGCAAAAAACAATGTCTGGCCAAAAGTGCTATTTCAATTTAAATGTGTGAATGGGAGGCATTATGTGGGCATCATATTAATCTGGGAAGTGCAGTGTAAAGGAAGACCTGAAAGAGTCTTATTTTCTCTTTTTAGGCCCCTGAGTTTCTTAATCTATTTTTAGCTTTTGTCCTTTCAGCTCAGCCAGGAGCTGTCCTGAGACTCAGCCTATGGAAATGTGCCGGGCTCTGAACTGAGCTGTAAAGAATGAAGGTGAAGCTTTGAGCTGCTAGATTCATGGCTGGGCTTTTTACACACACATAAAATATGAATCTCAGTTGTATACAAAGCTGAACCCATTGTGCCAAAAGGATCCCAGTCAAGCAGGCCTGTAAAATGAAATCCTCTTGGACTAATTTAAGGAGACCTGAGTGATATAAATTGTGGTCTGCTCAAATGCAGGAAATAAAAAAAAAAATTCCAACTTGAACACACGCTTCTCTCTTGGTGCTGTTGGCAGCCCTGGTGTAAGAGCAATGAGAACAAAAAACAGACTGAGAAGTTAGCTCCCGATTCATTTTCTCAATAACGGAGCAGCTCCCTGTTTATACTGGTCTTGTGGGCCTAATGAAACCCTCTTCAGCGAGAATTTAATACAGAGATAAAGTTTTCAATAAATAAATGGCTCTGAGTTGGCTGAACTCTCATGCCTTTCAGTCTAATATAGCTGCTTCTCTGGAATTGGTATGCATGGAAAGAAAATGCTCGTAAAACCATTCCCGATAAAGGAATTAATTCACGCAGAACACTAAGCAAGAACCTCTGCCTATCAGACACTAAGATTTCTCTATTTGATTTGATTTTTCACTATATTATAGGTCTTTTGTTATCTTACTGGGTACAAAACTCAAGGTCCCTCTGACCTTCTTAAGCAAGCACTTAAATGGCTATTCGAGCAATTAAATATAGTTTTATATTAAAAGATTTCAATACCTGTTTGGGAGATGTCAGGTAGTAGCAAAAGTGCAGTACAAATCACACATCTAACCTTGAGGAGGAGATTTATTTGAAGCAACACTCAAACTCCTGCTGTAAAAAATTAACTTCTTTGGATTTGAGAAGTGCATCATCTTCAGTATGCTATGAGAGATAATGTGCTATTTTCTGGAGAAGACAGAAAAAAGTTTCCTTGACTGCCAATTAGGTAAGTTTCTAGGGAAAGATACTTTAGTTAGGTCATTGATTGATTAATTAAGAAAATATTTTACCATTTAAGAGTATTTTAACAAGTGTTTTTTTGAGCCTTAGCCAGTGTTGTAGGTTTTGATAATATTCCAGATCATGACCCTTCATTTTACGCCAATCAAAATAGAGAGAAAACATCATCATCACAAATATTTTTCCAAAAATCGTGTTTTACTTTCTTGTGGTACATTGAGAATCATAGAAGTCAAATATGCATTCTTTTGTTTCAAAAACATGACACAATTCTATGGCTATGCAAATTGCTGGCTTTTAAAAAAAATGTTAGGTAAATTACTCTTTTCTAGTCTCATATGATTACAAAAAAGGGGAAGAATGATTAGTATTGTAATCAATTACATAAATGATCCATAAGTATTAAAACAAAAGTATAAGTGAATGTAGATGTTGTTTCAAGAAACCATCTTATAAAACATTGAGAAATATATTTTATATAGGACAAAAAATATTGAATACAATATATAAACACTTGGTTATGATTTTTATGTGTCTAAGAATATGACTTATTAAAAAATGTGAATCTCCTAGGTAGAGTTATAATATTAAGTAATACCTTAAAATATAGTTTAGTAAAAGAATTTTCAGAAAATATTTGTGACTGAGAAGTGTGCTATATAAATTCAAGGGAAGTATCCTGAAGAGACCTTTTAAAGATCTTTATATTTATATTTTATATTTATATATATATAGAATCTTTAATCTGAGAGTCTTTCTCAAATGTGAGAAGTTCTGATTCTTCTCTAGGGAGAGTTTCTGTTGTTTATAATATTTATATGAGATGATTTTATTTCCTAAAACATTTAATCAAAACTTAACTCTAGTAGTCACTGTTAATATAAGGCCATTCTAATAGAATATTTTACAAAAAACAAAAAATGATGGAACTGCACTCTGTTTGAAGTTCAGGTGTGTCAGTCCTGTCAAGTTGCTATGGCATGGCTTCAGGGCAAAGTCAGCCTTACTCCGGGCCAGAAGAGGTGCCTGCCTACTGGAGTGATCAAAGACATACAGAAGTCTTACAACCCAGAGCCCTCGCCCATCAAACAAATATCACAACAGACTTTGAAAACTCCATGTTAATGATTTCTTTTCTGCTTCAGCTAGGAAGAAGAATAAATTTCATCCCACTTTCCAGTTGGTAGTGGCTTCTGGGATGGCATCTTTAAGATCATCAAGAAAGAGTGATACAATTATTGCTCAAAAATCAATCATGAGTCAGGACTAGATTGTATCTGATGATCTTGTGTGTTGTTATTTTTTATCATATAAGCCATAAATAAATGTTCCCTAGAAAGGCACTAGACCTATCAATTGGGTCATGAGATCCTTTTTATTTTGGTAGGTATGTACATACATTGTGTACACACATTCATACATGCATTTTCATACATATGTATTTTATTATAGATATTGTGAACATATAAATGTATGTTTAATGCAGTGAATGAGATCTTCACATACTCCACATCCTGGCCAATACTTGGTGCTATTATATTATCTTGTAAGATGGTAGTCATACTAGCTGGTATGTAGTAAAATCTTATCAGAATTTTAATTTATATTTCTCTGGTATTTAATAATGGTGAGAACCTTTTTGGTCTTTGGTATTCTTCTGTGGAGTATTTGTTTATGTCAAGCAACCACTTTGTTGTTGTTCAATTACCTTTTCCATACTTTTATATGTGTAATAATTTAAAAATATATTCTAGGTTCAAGTCCTTTATCAGACATATGCATTTTAAAACTCTTCTCCAATTTATTTATTTTTTTCACTCCTTAATGTTGCCCTTTGGAAAGCAGATGTTCTTAATTTTAATAAAGTTCAGCGTATCCATTTTTAATGATTAATACTTTCATCCTGATTAAGAAAGTTTTGCTTACTCCAAAGTCATGAAGATATTTACATTTAGATACATATCCCATCTGGAATTGATTGTACTAGTCTATAATGTGAGATGGGAAAAATTTGTATGTTAATATCTAATTTAGTAAAGACAATTTATTGTCCAACCAACTGGAACCTTGGTTTTAAGTTGATCAAGCATCATTGAATCTTTTTCTGATTTCTCTCACATTTTACTTGCCTATTTGTCTATATTCCTTTCTTAGTTTCCTCCTAGAACAAACAGGTAGCTCAGGGATAGGACCCAGCCTTCCCTCTCTCAGGGAATGTGGTAGGAGTTTGGGGGCACATAAAAGTTCTTGTTATGCCTTTTTAGAGGGAAAATAGTGAACCTGAAGCTCCACGGAATCCTGGGTGTGATAGGTGATCAGTCAGAGGGAAGGCAGCTGCTCTCAAGTGCCCTGGATTAATTGTCCCCTGTGAAATCTTCCCTGGTCCCAAGTAGAAACATCTGTGTCTGCCTTGGTAGCAGTGAGCAGGGAAGGGCAGGAGGAGAGGGAGCCCTAACAGTGGGGAGCTGATGTCCTGGTTGCCTTTGTCCTAGAGAGCCCTTTGGCACACTGTGTTCTCTTTTTGGCTGGAAGAGGCTCACTTTGCATGACCAAGCTTTAGGAGATAGTCTAGGAACCTGACAGTCCTCAAAGGTTGCTGTGGTCTGAGTGTGTGTTTGGGCACCTTGGCTGTGGATTCAGTGATGGAGAGAACCAGGGACTGAGATTCCCAGGTTGTGACAGCTTCAGAAACTCTGCTGATCCATGAAGGGAGGGATATGAGCTACACCCTCTGTATAGAAGCTGGGTGCAATAAGCAAAGTACTACTAGGGATATACCTCCCTGCAAGCCTAGAACTAGCTATTCCAGAGCATGTCTGCATCAAAAGCCTGTGCAGAAGCAAATATTTCCACAGCAATGGGTGGCCGAAGGAGGGATCCTCATCTTCACCTCCCTTCTTTGGCTGCCCAGCTTTAAACTCCCAAAATGGCACGTTGGGCCTATGACCCAAGAAAGTAGGGCCCATTCCAGGCAAACAGCATGAGCACAATGCTAGATAAAACCACTCACAGCTGGTTCTCATGGCAGTCGATAGCCTGGCAGTGGTGATTGTCTTAGGTGGATATAAGAGATCTTGGGCTCCCTTCTCCCTCAAATAGGTGGGGCTGTGTTAGCCTGAATTCAGATGAAGTGTGCTTCCAGCTTCCAAGATGGTACCCTGGGCCTATGATCAGAAACAGCTGGTCCTTTCTCAGGCAGGCTGAAGTGGAAGGAAGTTATGGGGAGGGCAGTTTGCTTGAGGCTTGGTTGTATAGCAGCCAAAAGCAGCATGCGGGGCATTGTCCCTGGTGCATGCTGGAAAGCCTGATTTTCTCTTTCCTTCTCCAGCCAGGCAGGGGCTGCAGTCGTATCATGTCCAAACCTAGCATGAGGGCAGGGCAAAGCCCAGTGCCAGACTCTCAACATGGTGCCCTGGACCTGTGACCAGAAGGGCTGGGCCCCTAGCCAGGCAGCTAGCATGTGTGAGAAATGGTGGAGAAATGGAGCCATCTGCTCCTGACGCTCCCAACAGCAGTCCATGATGGAGCAGTAGAGACCTTCCCCAGGACGCTGGGTGTGGAGTGCCTGGGCCTGTGGGATTCCATCTGACTTTCCTTTTTTGAGCAGTAAGAAATCTTTATGCAATCTCCAAGGAGCAATTTAGGCCTTTACCTGCCTGCATCAATGAATGGTTCTCTTGTAGTCGAGATCAGAAAAGCTCATCTTGGAGAGTGGTGCCTGAGGACCTTCTCTCTTACTGTTTCACCACAGCCAGGGGCTTCTCCCAGCTGTTAGCCAGCCCCTGACCAGACAGATTGTCTTGAACCCTCTCTCTACCGGCTTTTGGTTCTTCCCATCCCTTTCTTGGATAATTCTACCGTTGTCTTTTAAGTGATTTAGTTAAAATGTGAGAATTTTGGTTGGTTCCTCTGCTTGAAGGAGGCACCTAAGACTTAGGTCAAGTTTGCGATCTTAATCCTATCCTCTGTAATGCCCTTATTTATCCCTGCTATCTTTTCTTGGTCTGATTTGTCCTCTGTGTATAATTAATAAAGTTACTTCCGTTTTCTTTGAATTAGTGTTAATATGGTAAATTTTTATCTTCCATCTACTTTTAATCTATGTGTCTTTATATTTAAAGTGGTCTTCTTGTAGACAAAATATAGCTGGTTTTGTTTCTTAATCCATTCAATTGCTGACTTTTCATTGGTGCATTTGGACCTTTGATGTTCAAAGTCATTCTTGTTATAGTCAGATTAATAGCTACAATATCTGCTATTTAAAAAAAATTGTCACCTTTATTCATTGTTCCTATTGTTGTCATCCATTCTTTTTCTGCCCTTTGTAGTTTCAATAAGAAAAGAATCTTCTCTTCTCCTGTCTTTTGCATCATTGCTGCCATTCATTTCACTTGTATAGAAGCATACATAGCAAATGAGTACATTCACACATATATGTCACATACATAAGCATACATAATCAAGTACATTATTGCAATTATTATATGAACAAACTTTTATGTGGTAGAACAATTAAAAATAAGAAAAATTAAAGTTTCATATTACTTTTACTTATTCATTTTTCAATGCTCTTTCTTTACACAGATCCAAGATTCCAGCCTATGTTATTTTCCTTCTATCTAAAAAATATTTTTAACATGCAGTGCCAGGTGGGTCTAATGGCAACAAATTTTTCCAATTTTTGTTTGTCTGAGAAAGTCTCCATCTCTTTGTCATTTTTGAAGAATAATTTCACAAAGTATCCAATTCCAAGTTGATTTTCCTATCACAAACTCTTTGTTACCCTCCTCTCTTTTTGCATGTATACTTTTTGAGGAGAAGATAGCTATAAATCTTATCTTTGGTCCTCCAAAGGTGGAGATTTTTCTCCTTCTGATGTCTTTCATTATTTTTTCGTTCTCTTTGGTTTTCTGAAGTTTGAAAATGATATGCCTAAGTGTGGTTTTTTGGGATTTATCTTGTTTGATGTTCTCTGCTTAGGTTTGTGTTTTAGTGTTTGATACTCATTTTGGGGAAATTCTTTCATTAAAAAGTATTCATTCTATTCCTTTCTCCTTTTATTCTTCTGGAATTTCCATTACACATGTGTTATCCTTTTTATAGTTGGTTCATAGCTATAGATACTTTCTTCTGATTTATTTATTTATTTTTGGTCTTTCTCTCTTTGATGTTTAATTTGGTGGTTTCAATGGAGATATCCCCAAACTTGGAGACACTATCCTTAGCTGTGTTCGGTCTGTCAACAAACCCATCAAAGGTATTCTTCATTTCTATCACAGTATTTTTTATCTCTAGCATTTCTTTATATTTCTTTCTCAGAATTTCCACCCCTTACAATGTCCATATGTTCTTTCATGGTGTCTGTGTATATATTAGAAGTCTTACCATCTATTCACAGTTGTTCCATATTCTCAATCTGATAATCCCAACATTCCTGCCATATCTTAGTCTGGTCCTAAAGCTTGCTTTACTTTTCAAATTGTTTTTTATTTTTGTTTATTTTTCTTTTTAGTGTATCTTGTCATTTTTTTCTTGATGACTGAATACGATGTACCTTGTAAAACAAATTGCTGTAAATCGACCTTTTGCAATGTGGTGGCAAGGTGTTGGGATAGGAGAAGCATTTTCTAGTCCTGTGTTAGCATTTGATATTTCTGGGTTGTGAACTTCACAGGGTTTCTTAGTCTCCTCTTCTCCCACCCTCCTCACATATGATGACTGGAGTGAGCAGGAGTTAGTTATTTCCCTTCCTCCAAGTGGAAGATTAGAGGAAACTAGAGTTAAGTATTTTTCTTCTTTCCTGGTCTATTTTCTGCTTCTATAACAAACTGTCTGAGCCTGGAAATTGTATAATGAACAGAAGTTTATTTGTTTCATTATTCTTGAGGTTAGGAAGACCAAGAGCATGGCACTGGCAGGACACCTCAGTGAGTGCTTGCTATCTCATGGGGGAAGAGGAAGAGGAAGCAAACCAGAGAGACAGAGAGAAGTAATTGGGCCAGACTCATGCTTTTTATCAGGAACCCACTCCCTCAACAATAGAGTTGCTCTCACGACCTAAACCCTTCTTAAAGTTCTTACCTCTGAACACTGTTACAATGGCAAATTTCAATGTGAGTTTTGAAGGAGATGTTCAAACCATATCACCTTTCTTTGTGTGGAGGACCAGATCTGGTTGGAATTGGATGTTTTTCTTCACTAGGTAAGTTAGAGTCTAGTTAAATAGTTTCTCCTGAGGGAACAAACCTTCTGAAAAAGAATATAATGCTCTGACACATTTAACATAATTTTCCTTTCCCCCTGCTGGAAGTATGAGGAGATCCCCACTCCCCAACCAGTAACATTCATTTTGAGAAGCTGGTTGAGTATCTGAAGGTAAAAATCACAAAAATGTAACTATGACTGGGTCCCTTTGGAGTTTTTATCTCTCAGATGTCCACAGTGAGTTTTCTACAATTTGTCACTTATACTTCCAGTTTCCCTGCCTTGGCACTGGTTCCTTCAGAAGACTGTGCAGAAATCTATTGCATCTGCCTTTCAGCCTTTCCTTTTATGGGAGAAGTGGTTTGCCCAGTAACTCCACTTCTCTAATGCATAAAGAAAAAATTGTTAATTCTTGATTTTTTTGTATGTTTGTCTTTTTACTTGTTAGGACAAACTGGTAATTTCCCGCTTTATATATGACAGACTGAAACCAGAATAATCTTTTGTTTTTGAAATCCATTTTGCTAAACTCTGGTTTTTGTTTCAAATGCTTAATGTAAAATTAATGTTGTTACTGCTAAGATTATGTCTGTTATTTCAAAAATTGTTTCCTATATGTCTTTTGTCTTTTTGTCCCTGAATTCATCCATTATTGCCTTCATTCATGTTAAATAGATATTTTCTAGTATACTACTTTTGTTTCCTTTTTGTTTTTCTTACTATATTTTAAAAATTATTTTATTAGGATTATCCTGTTAATTGCAATTAAAAATTGATTTAAAGGAATATATTTTAGATTAATACCAAATTGATTTTACCAACATATGAAACTTTACTCCAGCATATCCCTATTCTGTTTCCACTCCTTTGTACTATCATTGTTGTACAAATTACATCTTTAATAGCATGACAACACAGATTTATAATCATTGCTTTATTCAGTTGTCTTTTAATCTGACAAGACAAGAAAAGAGTTATAAACAAAAATGCATTTATACTCTCTTTTACATTTAGCTATTTAGTTACTTTCAATGGTGCTTTTTATTTCTTTGTGTGGATTTGAGTTACTGTGTAGTGTTCTTTTATTTTTACCTAAAGAACATTAGCATTTTTTTTGTACAGAAAGTCTGATAGTGATAATTTTTTTTTATTCAACTGGGAATTTAAATTTTGTTTCTTTATTTTTGAACCACAGTTTTGATGGATAGAAAGTAATTTACTGACCATAATTTACTTTTAGCTATTTGAATATATCATCCTACTGCTTTTGATCCTCATTGTTTCTGATGATAAGTCTGCTGTTAGTCTTATTGAGAAGCTCTTCTATTTACTAAGTCACTGAGGTTGTAGTTGCTTACATCAGATATCATCATCATCATCATATATAAAAATATATAAATATATATATATATATATGTTTTATAGTTTGGGATTCATTGAGGGTAGAAAGAATTAGGTTATACTGGTTGCATTTGTTAGATAAAGACCCTCTTACACTTGTGACCTGGCCCCAAGAGATGTGCTATACACTGTGTCTCCCAATCATCTAATATTAAATTACCCTTGCTGTGCTGGGATAGATTGTACTTAGTTAGTATGTATAAACCTTTTAATGCATGTTTAGATTCAGTTTGCCTATATTTTGTCAAGGATTTATGCATCTATGTTTATAAGAGATTTTGGGCTATAGTTTCTTTTTGTGTGGGTTCTTTTGCTTTGGTATCAGCATTGCCTTCATGGAATATGTTAGAAAGTGTTGTCTTATTCTTATTCCTTTGCTTTGGAACAGTTTAAGTATGATTTGTGTTTAATTCTTCCTTAAATGTTTGGTAGAATTCACCACTGAAGATGTATGGTTCTGGACTTTTCTGTGCTGGAAGGCTTTTGATTATTGATTCAATATTTTTACTTATTATATGTCTATTAAACTTTTTTTTTTTAGAGATAGAGACTAACTTTGTTACCCTCTGTAGTGCTGTGATGTCACAACTCACAGCAACCTCCAGCTCTTGGGCTTAGGTGTTTCTCTTGCCTCAGCTTCCTGAGTAGCCAGGACCACAGGCACCTGCCACAATGGTGGCAGTTTGGGCAGGGCCAGTTTTGAACCCACCACCCTTGGAATATGGGGCTGCTGCCATACTCACTGAGCCACAGGCGATGCCCTGTCTATTAAACTTTTCTATTTAATCTTGATTCCATTTTGGGAATTTGAGTGTTTCTAGAAATCTGTACATTAATGTTTGAGGCAATTTTATTCTATATTCTTAAAACCCTTTCAATTTTTATTAAATTTGTAAGTAATTTTTACCAATGTTTAGTTTAGCCAAAAATTTGTCAACTTTTGTTGGGTGTGGTGGCTCACACCTGTAATCCCAGCACTCTGGAAGGCTGAGGCAGGTGGATTGCTTGAGTTGAGAAGTTTGAGACAAGCCTGCACAAGAGCTAGACCCTGTCTCTACTAAAAATAGAAAAGCTAGCTAGGCATAGTGGCACATACCTCTAGTCCCAGCTACTTGGGAGGCTGGGGGAAGAGGATTGATCAAGTCAAGAGTTTGAGGACATTGTCAGCTATGATGTCATTGTAGTCTACTCAGGGTGACAGAGCGAGACTGTGTGTCTCAAAAATTTTTGTTTCAATTTTTTGCCTTTCAAAGAATTAACTTTTGTATTGTTTTGCTTTTTTGACCTTTTTGCTCTCAATTTTATTTTTCTGTGTTGTAATCTTTCTTTACCTCTTTCCATCTGCTGGATTTTGGTATATGTGTCTCTCTTTCTCTGTTTCTCTTTATTACATAAGTGGTAAATTTTGGTTGTTGGTTTGATATTTTCTTTCTCTTTTAATTCAGGGAATTACAGGTATAAATTTTCATCTGAGCTCTGTTTCTGTTGTATCCCGTAAGTGTTGGTATGTTGCATTTTTGATATTTTCTAATTTTCCCAGTGATTTCTTCTTTGACCCTCATCCAATAATGCAATAGAATATTTTGAAACTTGCTCTCATTTTTAAAGCGTTATGCTAATTTTTAGTTTACCCTTTCTTCTACAGAATGGGGTGACAAGATACACTGCCATAGTTTTTATAAACAAAGTATTATTGAAACACAGAAATACTCATTTGTTTGTGCAGTGTCTGTGGCTGCTTTAATGCTATAATAACAGAATTGAGTAGCTATAACTGAGACTTCATGGCCTTCAATTCTGAAATATTTATTATCTGGCCTCTTTAGAAATTATTTAGATTTTGGGGGGCATGGTGAGACTGGGGAGAGAAGACTTAAGGCATCTCTGGCTGGTGGGATCTGCCCAGAAACAACCCTTTGGGATGAGCGTGAGACAGGGAGACAGCATGAGACTTCTGGACCCCCTGAGGAAGGCAAAAGCAGTGGAGATCTGGCAAGTGGTTGCATGTGTTCATTCGGTCTAATCCTGCTGGCAGCAGTGAGATTGAAAACTGGAAAGGCTTTACCTGCGAGCTATTTGGGTTTCTTTTGGACTTGGCACTCAGTTGAACTGCCTTGGGAGAACTGGGGCAAGAGCGTGGGGGTCTTTGAGTGTTGTCTGGAGCTCCAGACTGAACCACTGAGCCAGAGGGACCTACTAGTGTTTGGTTGTGGGTTGTGTGGAGCCATCGTAGGAGAACTGCCCCGGCAAGCTCCACCCTCAGGGTCGCAGAACAAGCATTAGGCAGGAGCGAGTAATCTAGTGACTGAGCAGCTTAAAGGTGGAGACTGAGACGCCTTGCAGCCTTAGCCCTCAGGGGCATAGGGTGAGACCAGTTTTGGCACACTGGGTGAGTGGATAGCTGCTTAAGGAGTGATCCCAATGACAAGCGCTTTCCTGGGAAACTTCTGCTTAGCCGAAGTTAGCAATTTAAAGTGCCTTCTAAACAGGCTGAAGAGGATTTAAGCTCTCCACCCTGTGGGGTTTGAGAAACCATTAGAGGCCTCCGGTCTCCATTTTGTTGAACAGTATCAACATTGTGATTAACATATCATACCCCAGAAGATCACCTCTTGCCCAGACAATATCAGCAAGATATATACACTGCTTTGTTTCTTGGTTTAGTTTTGTTTTGTGGGGTTTTTGTTGTTGTTTGTGTCTTTGTTTTCTTTATTGTTGTTTTATTTTTAATTTCAACATTTTCCTTAAAGATTTTTCTTTTCTTTTTTTTATTTCTTCATTTTTATAGTTTAAATATAATTTTCCATTGTTGCCTTTTTCAACAATTAGACTTCAATTTTGCTAGTGTTTCTACCAATAGTAATTGGCTTTTTCCAAAATCTTATCCTGTAAAGTTTCAGTTTGCTTGTTTTGATTTGATGTATTGCATTTTTGTCTTCCCTCTCTACTTGGTGGAGGTGGGGTACTGTGTCCAAACAGGCTGGCAAACAGCTGCTGACCTAATCACCCAACCAGGCACCCCCAGAGGTTGGGGACTCTGAAGCTTGGGTCAAAGTACACTACTGTACCCCTATATTGCTTCCATCCCCCTCTTTCTGTGCCTTTCTACTTCTGATCAATAGTTGCTTCTACCCACCCCCTTCTCCTTCCTCCTTTTTCTTTTCTTTCCGTTTTCTTTTTTCTCTCTCTCTCTCTTTCTTTCTTTTTTTGCTTCTTGCTCTTAAATCTTCTCATCCTCTGGTCCTGTACCAAAAGGACTCATCGAAACCCTAGTCCAGAAGCACGGCAATTTAAAGAGCAGGAGGAAGTGAAAGGAAAATTAGGACAAGGAAACAGATAAAAGAAATCATGAGGAAGAACCAGCAAAAACTTCCTGGCATCATGAAAAACCAGTCCAGAGCAAACCCCCCCCCCCCAGGGGCTGTGAGATAGATACTGTAGAGGATTCCACCTATAAGGAAATGTTAGAAATGTCAGAAAGGGAATTTAGAATACAGATGATGAAAACAATCAAGGAAATGAAGGAAGAAATGAAGGAAAATGC